>JAOXJP010063825.1:0-15558 GCA_025762735.1 Platanus orientalis | reverse complement strand
CTGTATGAGTGATTAGTGACTAGGGTTTGAGGAAAGTTTGTGTTGGGTGTAGGTTTAGGGATGTATATTTATATTTTTAGAGAGAGAGAGAGAGAGAGAGAGAGAGAGTAGCAGTCACTTACCTAGAGAGAGAGAGAGAGTAGCAGTCACTTACCTAATAAGTGAGAATCTAAGATGGGTTCAAAATATCTTCTTTACTTCTTCCTTTATGGTTTTACCTTGGGTAATATAAGGTTCAGGAAAACAGAAAGTTCCCAAATTAGGACAAATTAGTACTTAGATATACCTTGATTCACTCTGATATGCCAAATTATTAAATATAGAACTGTATTAAACACAAACGCTACCACATCTAACTTTTTAACGATTCCGTTCTCTTTTACTTAGCCATCTTTTTAACTTTTTTTTTTTTTTTTTTTTTTTCTGAATTTTAACTGTATTATTCTAAAATTTTTCTTGTACCGCACATATTTATATGATCAAAAACTCAACTTTGGGCTCTTTCACTAATCCAAACTTGGCCCAGCGCGTTAAAAACTTGGGTTGGGCTGGTCTTGCAATGGGTTGGGCCGGTCTTGCAATGGTTGGCCTGTTCCACCGAATGTGTAGCCCTTTGCCACATGGATGTTTCTTGGGTGTCTTAGATGCCTTTTGCCAGGTGACATGACTAGCAAATCCTTTCCCTATATATAATTTTCATTAATATTTTAATGCGAAACGTATTACAGACAAATGTATCCGATATTTTATTATTATTATTTATATTATTTTTTACCTAATATTTGATTGTTGGATTCGAAGTAATCTTATGCCCCAAATTGCTAGCTATGGTTTGATTGACTTGAGGACCAACTCAATCTTAATCAGAAAATACATTCGGTTTTTCAATTTGGTATTTTTCAAATCTATTATACCCATTTCGATTGGTATGACGGCTATTGACCTGACCTGCTTACCTCTGCACCGAATTCGTTGAAACGATTATGCAACAACCTATAGGGATGCAATTATCTATTTATTTTTGTAAATATCACTTATGCACCCAGGGGAGGTAATTCTTGTTGGTGGGTCGGATACGTGTAGTATTGAGACGAGGGTATACGACTATATGGCTCAACCATAACCCGGCCCATTTATTAATTGAATCAAATTGAGTTGACCTGAAACCTGTTTATAGTAAACCCTAACCCGCTTATTTTGTGTTGGATTTGTGGGTTTTGTGGTAATTCATGTTGGTGAGTCGGATTCGTGTCATCTCAAGTTAAAGGTATACGATTATATGGCTCAACCGGAACCCAATCCATTCATTAATCGTGTCAAAGCTGGTTGACCTGCTTTCACCCGAAATCTGTTTACAGTCAATCCTAACCTGTTTATTTCGTGTTGGATTCATATCGGGTTCACTGGTCATGTCAAACATTGCCACCCTTACTATGCACTTAACAAACCAAAATAAAGCTTTGTCGAGGATTTGGTGTCCGGGACACTAGCTAGGGACTTCACATGGAATAAAATGGGTAAGACTTTGATGAAATTTCAAAGTCCTGCCCTTTTTCATTCCATATGACGTCTCCTAATGTCCTGGACACCGAATCTTGGACAGGACATTTGTCCTCCTTACCAAAATACTCTCAAGATGCTTTTTCCCACTGTATACTGGTCGTTGCAAAACCCCATTGAAGAAGATCAAGTTCCTCACCAACCCAAATCCATCCTGTTCCCTAGGGGTTTACTGGGGCTTTCAACCTTTTGAATGAACAGGTTGGGTTTCGGTAGGGCATTTGGTGTGGGAACCTAAATTTTATTGACTTACTAAGCCGAACCTAAATCCCATCATTTTTCTTTCTGGAGTTTAGGTTGGCATTTTCAGCACGATTTGATAGAACTGCTACCCCTAGGTTGGTAAACTCACCTGAATCTGACCAACTTATTGCCACCCCTATTCTTGATAAGATTTCCATGCTATTCAATGGTGTGGGCTGAAAGAATTCTACCAAGTCGCCATGTTCCCTAACACAAACTAGCTTAGAAAATGAATTTGATTAATTCCGTTTATTATGATCCAATTAATAACATGTGTCCGGGTAATAACAGGTAGAGATGACGATCGGAAGCATTCAAAGGTATAAATCATCTACAGTTTGAAATCCCTCTACAGTCTTGAGAGTGTCAAATTACAACCAATTGTGTGGTTGTAATAGGTCCGTTTGAACTATAGAGGGATTTAAAGCTGTAGTTGATTTTGTCCCGGTTCAAAGATGGCATCGAATAGGATATGGGTAATTTCAACCCAATTCAATTGACCCTGACTCCAACCCAATTGTTGAGCAGGGTGAGACAACACAAGAGAAGATTAGTTTCACAAAGGATTGTGTCAGCCTCCCTTAAAAATACTAACCTCTGTTAGGCATTAGGGGACGGATACATCAGCGCAGACACATCAGCACCAAAAAGTGATAAGCACCTCCCTCTCCTAAAAAAAAGTGTAAATCACTTTTCTGATGTGTCTGCCACTTAACACCCAGTGGTGGTTAGTTTTATTAAGAGAAACAGACACAATCCTTTCTCCATTAGTTTGGAGCAATATTTTATCATAACCAAATTTGACATGCCATACCAAACCCGCCAGCTTGGTTTCTGTGTGCACAATGTGTGCGTGTGTAAGGACCTGGCAGTGCTTGCAATAGTACTGAAAAGTGATTTTCATTTTTTGGGACGCATGTTTATCACTTTTTGGTGCTGATCTAAACACTCTCAAATCTCTGCATACACATTATACATGGATTTTATGTGCACAGAAGACAAGGGACAAACCGGCCACGTCAGGGAGGCGGGGGTGTGTCTGCCATTTAACCTTCCTCGTTGCCTTTCCTAATTATGGATCCAGATCAAGGCAATTGCTCTTAAATTCGAAGCTTATTTATGGCGATTGGTGATACCAGATCTATCCTTTCAACGTCCAACTTAACAAATTAGCTGTCAATGATGGTAACACTAATGAATAATCATCAATTATCAAAGTACTCTTACTTCAAGAAAAAGTTAAAGCTTGATTGGACTTCTCGTGCACAACATTTTTATTGATAATGTAGGAGTTGGAATCATCCCCATTCATATGGAGAGAGGTCGAACCAGCACATGACACAATGCCTTACTAGAGAATTATGGTGAGTTTATATAAAATCATGGAAGGTGTTTTAATAAATTAATTAAAAATGATCACATATCTAATACCAAAGTACCCTTAATAGTCATCGTGTCACATCCTGATTTGTGATTAGCAAGAGTTATTTCCAGGGCGTTATCCTTTATGCCACCCCCCTCTGCGACACTCGGGAGCCAAGACAAAGGAGAGAATCAATTCACTTTTTGGGGGTGAAGTGACAACTCCAAAAGTGAATTGATTCCCCTCCTCTGCTTTGGCCCTCGTGCATCATAGAGGGGCGTAAGAGAGGATATCATTCCGTTTCAAACAAGATGAGTCATACACAATAAGAGTTGTCAATGAGAAAGTGGTTAAATAAGTGGATGGCAGATTTCTTGTAGCCCATTTATTGTAGTCAGACTGTAGCACCAGGCCATGTGGGCTGAAAAAATGAACCATCACAAAAAATAAAATAAAATAAATCAATGTTGAGTGTTTTTCACTTTTTCCTTTCACCTTTCACCGAGCACCCTCGTACAGGAAATCCACTTTAGAGTGGATAGACATCAGCCCAATACCCTTTTTGCATTGAAAAATGATTGTCTGTGTTGACACAGGTCTATGGAGGCATACCATTGATTGACATTGTGTTTTTGAATTTGGTCTATCTTTTAAACACTTTTTTTGAACCCCTATCACAATGTGTCAGCTTATATTCACCATAGGTATTATAGACCACACTAGTAAACTGGTGCATTCGTATTATAAAACATAGGAGAATGATTGTCTTGTATATGATACAGACCTCTGTAAGCATACTTGACACATGATGGGTTGTTGAATTTGGTATCTCTTGTTGAACACCTACGTTTTCAGGGCTCGGATTATGTGAAAATGAATTTCATGAGAACTATGTAAACAGCGCCAAAGGGGCTGACACATCAGTACCAAAAAGTGAGGCACTTATCACTTTTCGGCGTTGATGTGTCTGCACCTTAGTACCATTTGCACAGTTCCCATGAAATTCATTTTCTCCTAATTTTTTTCCCGTTTTTCATGTTGAACACATTTTTGGATGCTTCAACCCAAAAACAATACATGCCAAACTTATCACTCACCATATATATTACACACTGCAGAACATTTTATTCGTAAAAGATGATGCCTGACAAAGGGTATTTTCATAAATATACAAAACACTTTTATATATTTATCATAATAACACCCTCATTGTGAACTTTTTGTAAAGCAACGTGTCAAATATTGATTGGTACTGGTGAGATAGCTCTCCCATTCAAAACCGGAGATAACTGAAACCAGCTTTGGCATGCAAACACTTAAAAAAAAAAAAAAAAAAAAAATACCGGTTGGAAGGTGTCAACGTTACCACGTCCCTCCTAGTCCTCCCACAGGAAAGCCCTTCCTTGCGGGCTATTCCCAGAGTCTCATTCATTAAAACACGTGATTTATTCCAGCTGTCGCACCCCTATACGCGGTCAGATTTAATTAAAAAAAAAAAGTTGTATGTTCCGTATGGACAGAGACCCACCCATAGCCACATGCCTGACGTCTGCACCCTCGGCACCTGGTGCTCCCCTCCCACGTCACCAATTCCTTTTCTTCGTATCGCTGTAACGATAGAATTGGAATCCTCCTTTCCAAAGGGATTAACAACTATAGACTGAAACCCTATGGCCAGGTCAATAGACCCGCAGGTAACTCAATAACCGTAAGATTAAAGAGATTCCAATCGAGCAGACGATATCGAAAAAGTAAGTACACGAAATGGGGTCCACTTAGATGGTCGGTTCTGATTAGTGGTGTTGATCGTGGGGTCCACATATTATTGGCTACGGGCAAGATTGATGAGAATGGTTAGGTGTTAATGAAAGAGATATAGGGAGGGAGGCATCTATCATTTTTCTGACGGTTGCGTCTTCCTTCCTTCCTTTCTTTCTTTCTTGAATGGATGATGAAAATGAAATATATAAAACGAAACAAAATATAAAAAATAAAAAAATAAAGGAGGGTCACAGTCACGTCAGAGTACGGACGAATGGGGGATAGAATTAAGGAATTAATTGTTGGGAGAGGGAGGAAAGAGAAGCCAGAGGAAACAAAAGGGCATGAAAAAGCTAATTATTTGGTGATCCGCACGAACGTGTTTTGTGGGACCCACTCTCCCTTGGGAAAGGAGGAGGAGGAGGAGCTGCCCTCTTATGTGGTCCCCACCCCCACTCGGTCTCTCTCTCTCTCTCTCTTCTGTGTCTCTGTCGAGCTCTTGCTTGCTTTTTCCTCTTATCTGACGCACTCTCGGTTGTCTGTCTGTCTGTCTCTCTGTCTGTCTGTCTATCTCAGAGAGACTTCCCTCTGTCTTTATTATTTTATTTTATTTTTCTCTCGTCACCGTCGTCTTCTCGGTGGAAAAAGTGGAGATTGTGCCTTGGTTGGAGTTTGAGTCTGCGTTCTTGTTTTCTGTGAAACCCTACTGGGTTTGAACAGATTTTGGGAACCTCCGCTCATGTCTATACTTCCAACTCCTCTCACCCAGGTTCATCTCTATCTCCTTTCTTCAATTTTTAATTGGCTTTGATGATGATCTGGTTCTTATTTTTTGATTATGAATCTTGAATTTTGTTGTTTTTGCTTTAATAAAATGGGTTGAGGGATCCCATCTGGAGGTGTGTGGAGTTTTTGGAGTTTGAAATGCTTTGTCTGATTGGGGATTCTTTGGGTGATTTTTCCTAAAGTTTCTGTTCGTCTTCTTCTTCTCCTCTCTTTTAGCCTTTTACTTTTTCGGATGTTTCAATGGCCTCCGCCGCCTCTACTTTATCTCTTTCTCTCACAGAATTCTTCTTTTAGAATTGGGGTTTGGTTGTGTTGTTGTTTTCGTTCCCCATCTTCTTCTTCTTCTTCTTCTGTGTGTTTTCAGGTTCATGTAAGAATTATTTGATACTCTTGTTTAGATTCGATAAAGTAAAATTTAGGGCCTTAGTTATACATGGATCCGGTTGGCTTGAATTCTTTGTTAGATTCGCTCGATTGATCACTCTTAACATCTTCCCTTTACATTCATTTGTGAATTGATGGGATTTCCAATCCGGCTTACCTTATTTTCTGTATCATTGTGCATATTTTCGGGAATTGTTCTACTTTTTTGTGACTTTTCAGTTCTTAACGATAAGATATGCATTCATGCAAATTGTTGGGCTTGGCTTCCGACATCAGTATTTCGTTTGCGAGATTCTTAGTACAATTATTAAAGATTTTGATTATGCAAAAATGATTTTGAATGAATACTCACAGATCTTCTTGCAATTATAGTTCCAATGAAGCATTTAGATTTCTGTATTCATAAAATTAAAAACTAAAATTCTTCAGACTTCTATTGCATTGATTCTGCTGATCGGATTACTTGTACATATTGAACGCACATTGGATTCTGAAACTCCAATGGGAAGCTTCTAGTTGGCAAATATTACTTGTCCATGTTAGGTTTTTCTTCAATCCTATCTGATAATGATTTCCCTTTTTCTTTTTTTATGTAAAGCTGAAAACACTTGTATGCTTTTTTGTCATATCAATTTTAGTCTCCTTCCTATAGATTCATCTCTTTAATTTCCTGTATATCTCATTCTCTTCAATTTATTTGAGGTTATGGAATACTTATAATGTGAAAAATCTGTTATAAAGAATGATTTCTTTGTATTGGTGATACTACCTGAAGGTAAGTGCAAGTGGTATACACATTGAGTTGCAACCTGAACAGATGGACTATGGGTTTCAGGAGAGACTTTTGGTAAGGGGATTCACTATAACTTACAATGTGGTAATATTAGGAGACGTTTGATCTTGTATTTTCCAAAGTTTTTTGGATTATTAAAATATAAAAATCTCTAGGTTTTTGCACATTAATTCTAAATATTTCCTTAAAAGCCTCCTTTTCACTTGAATAATCGTACGCTAATAGGAAACCCACTTTTTTCATGTTTGTATATGAGGTCTATCTTACAGAATGTGTATATGGTGCAAATTGCATCCCTGCTCCACACTGCTCTCGACCTAACTATAGATAACTTCTTCTTTTTTTCCTTGTGTGTGTGTGTGTAACTATGTCTCTAGTTCTTTTCACATTCGACATTGGAACCATACTTCGATTAGTTTTAATTGCTGAAACTCTCCTTTTATGAGCTACGTATGAGTTCTATACCTTGCATTCTACACGTCATCAACCATTTTCTTCTTCTCTTAAAATTGCTCTACATGAGATGGATTTAACTGATTCAGTGCATGATGCAATATCAGTGTCTTGTTTTGTAAGCTTGATCATATCCTGGGCTAGAGATTTCAAAGTATTTTGTGTGCCCTGGGGTGCCATCTATGTCCTTAAACATTAATGACTACAATATCATGCTTTCGCATTTAAATTAATCATCATGTTTCAATTTATTTCTGTTGTTTCATCAAACCACTCAATCAACCCACTATTTCCAACAGCATGTGAGTGATTCTGTTGACATATCTCAGTCACTGATTATTTGGGTGCGAGGATTGCATTTTCTCTAGGAGACCTTAATTTTTTATGAAGTGATTTGTATGACTTCATTACTTGGATTTGGGCTCGCAATCCAAAGAGCTAAATCTATCAAGCCAAGAATCCAAGATTTAAAGAAAAAGTATTAGTTATGATGAAGGTCAAACATTCATGTGAATTACCGCAAAGAACAGAAGCTGGCAAAGGGTTCCTGAACTTCAAATCCTGTAGGAATATTAACACAGTCAACCTTCAGAGGCCATAATTTACTTCATGAGAATTTGGTCAGAGTTGTCAGACGCATTAGAGAGTTCTTCCAAAGATATAGAGCTATTTCTGAAACTTCATAAAGATTCCACCATTTGGCTTTAAAACAATGTCAAATGTGTAAGGTATATTTGGTAGCGAGATGTAGGGGGTATCCACTGCAACTTAGTGGCTTCAGTTTGGTTCCATTTTTTCTTCCTTTTTGGAGTATCTTGGGTCTTTCCAGGCAACATTACTGATTTCATGAGATGTTGGTCCTTTGCTTCCTTTGATAAGAGAGGAATATTCTTATGGAGTAGTTTGTTTGGAGCAGTTTTGTGGAATGTTTGGGAAGAAAAGGATTTATGAGCTTTTAGGGATTCAGGACAGTCCAGACAGGACATAAATTTGTTTGATCACCATCAGAGTGGTCTGCTGGGCATCTACGGCTGACATCTCTGGAGGAGTATTCACTTATTGCATTGTTAGAATTGTAGTAGTACGGTTCAGTCTAGCCCCACTGCAGTGATCTCCTCTTGCCTTAAAAATCCCCGCACCATGGGGAACCATCAAGCTGAACTTTGATGATTGTTCTTTGTGGAATCCTGCCCCTTCTGGTATAGATGGAGTATTTAGAGACTGGATTGGAGACATTCTTTTCTCTTTTTCTGGACCCGCTGGATTGGGAGAGTCCATCAAAGCAGAGGTACTAGCACTAGAGCAGGGTCTTAGATTCTCACTCTCCAGCGGTTATGATTTATGAGAGACTCAGTGGAGGGATATTATTCACTGATCATTGGGTGTATTAAGTCTATAGGTACCTACTTTGTTGGCTATTACATTTCTTCAAAGAGACTAGGAACTTGGCTTTTAGCTGAACATTCTGTTCCAATGGAGGAGTTTGTCAACAATATTGAGGACTCATTTGCCAAGTGTGGATATTCAGGGTCAAGTTGTATGGGGGATAAGACACTACCGTTTAGGCCCTATTTGGTGCCTTTGTTTCTTTTCTTTCTTCTGTTCCCTCCCACTTATTGGAAGGAACTTGACCCCTTATATTTCTACTATTTCTGCATATTACTAATAAGATTCTATTTTTGTTATTGAACAAAAAAAATGAAGTGAAGAGTATATTAAATGGATGGTTGAGATTACATTCTTGTCTTTTATGTTATTCCTTCGGGGTTTATTCTAGAATGATGGGATGAATTTGGTGAAGAATTTTAGGGTATAGTACTTTGAGAAGCTATTATTTTTCAAAATTTGTGGAATGCAATTTTAGCCTTTGAAGTGAAGAGTGACTTTTCTTTATATTGGGATTGATTTCTTGTCATTGAGAGAGATTATCTTTAGTGGTTAGTGAGATGCTATGTATATTATTATGTCAGGGCTCATGGGGATTTAGACAAAATATTGGTTGATAAAGGTAAACTATTGGTTTTTATTTTGGTCTGAGGGCTTCTATGCAACTCTTTAGGAGGTTTGATTTGGTAGTCAGTGTCGATCATCTCATGTTACAATTAGATTTTTGGCCAGAAGAGAACCCTAATTTGCGTGAATTTGAATAAGATTTGGAAAATGCCATTCCATGGGATTAAAATGAAGATAATGAGCCCTTTAAACTTGCTAATTTCTGCCATCATATAAAGGATTTTACAAGAACATGGTACATAGGAACCTTTTGTACATATGGAATTTTCTTTTTTAGTACTTTATTTCCTACAAGGATTTCTCTTCCTTAATACCTTTTGCTTTCAAGATGCCAAACTTAGTCCCTGGAATCTCCTATATTGTGTAGCTTCCTGCCCCAAAACCTTGATTCTATGGTACATGAGCTGATCTTTCTCTAAACCTCATTACCATAATGTTGATTGAACATTTCCAATATATTGAATTCGTGCTCCAATAGTCTAATGTTATGAATGAGTTGGTGATGTCCCATAGGTAGACAGCATATATGAGTTATAAATCTAACTTTTTCTATGTAGGTTATACATGGCATTGTTAAAATATACCTTCAAGATATTTGTTGGATCAATACTTTCAGAGAAGCTTAGTATAAGGTGGGAAACTCATTTAGGAAACCAACTCATTCCGCTTCCCTAAGTGGTGGAAGCGCACTTCTCACATTTGGGAAGCACAGTGAAACGATTAGGGAAGCGAGTGGAAGCCTTCAGAAAAGCAAATTATCCGTGGCACCATTGGCCTTATTACAAGGATATCCCTCCCACTTAAAACACTTAAATTAACCCATCTTGTGGCACCATCTTGAACTTGAATCTCTTATGGATTGGCTCATACAACAACCTCTTTACAATGTTGGCATCATTATTATGTAATTTTTTATTTGGGTTCACCCATTTTCATACTTTACTTCATACATTAAGTAAGCATTACTATACTTATCAAAAAATAACAATAATAATCATATAAAGTTGGAGAAACACGTGCTCATACATGTGGATCAACTCATATAAGTTTTTGTCCAATGGGTATAAACAGTGAAGTTAAATGTTATTGTATAATTACTGCACATAAAAGTAGATAAATAAATAAGTAAAAACAATACTTTAAATTAAAAAAATTAATATATCATTGTGCTTCCATGAATTGGCATGTGAAGGGGTGAAGCACCATCCATAGTTTTAAAATTCGACATATTTCTCACGACATGTTTTCATTTACAAAGGTATCAACATGAAATCTATCCGTAATGTTTCCATGACATGTCTTAATTGCATTGCGAATAGTTATAGGACAATGACAAATGGCTAGCTTTAACCATAGAATTACTTCTTACATTCATGCTCTTTTCTTAAATTTGGAAGCCTTTGGGTTGTTTCTTGTTTTCTTTGTGCTATTCATTTAGATTATCTGTTCCCACATCTAATAGAGAAGTTCTTAGTCAGGATATACAACCATATGTATGAAAGTCTCATGATATAGAGGTAGACGCTAAAGAGTAGTTACATGCATAATTTATTTCTCTTTGAGAAGCTAAAACTGCACTTTGTACTTATCTAAAATTCATTTGCATTGAGTTTTCACTTATAGATCCACTTAAGTTCTGTTGCCTTCACCCTAGAAGATCATTTAGTCATGTTAAGGTCATGCATTGTTCTTTCATTGCATTTTTGTAACCATGAGGTTCATCTGACTCATCAAGTTCTTAAAGTTTCACATTGGCTTCGGAAATACTAGATATTTATCTGGATTTTTATGATAATCATCTAAATATCTTAGTGCTGGTGTAAATTTCTCTTCACTACATAGCATTTTGCATAAGATGCTGAGAGAATTTTTTTTTTCTCAACTTAATGATATATGTATTTTACTTTTTGATTTAAATATGCCAAAAGGTGGCATCTCTAATCTAAATGAGAGTCACCTTTATCTAAAATTTATGTCCCTGACAATTATTTGGAAATCCTAGAAATGTACTTTATATATTTCATTCATTTTTTTTCTTTAGGGATTCCAGTATCAGTAAATGATATTTGCATCCAATATTCTAAAGATTTGTCACTTAGGTTTCTACTTTTTCTAATTAACTAATAAAGAGTCACATTAGTAGCTTTAGTTTGGATTCTATTCAAAATATATGTTGGAAATTTTTCCCCGAAAATGTTAAGGGAAGACTGGGCTAAGCTTTTTTAATCCAGTCAGTGCAATTGTCATTAATGAAAATAGTTTGGATGCCTTGGTTGCTCCATCTTTTTCTAGAGTATAAACCATGAACCATGGTGTTTAATTTTTTGTGGTTTTGAAATAATTCCTTGAAAGAGTTAAAGCATGTCCCCTTTTTTTTGTACTAATTTAATACCTATACCCCATTGGGTTTTGGCATCCTTATGACATTCCTTGAGTATTGTAATCATTAATAATATATATTTTTTAAAATCAGTAGTAAATAATTAAGCATTACAGAGAAGAAGATGATGGGATACAATGAAAGGCCTGGAATCTAGAACATGATGAAATCCAAGCAAGAAAACCTAAATCTAGCATAATTATCAACAATGGTTATATTCATTAAAAAAAATAGTTATAAAACATCTATTCTTTCTGTATTGTTGCACTAGTTGGAAAACGAAGAAGATCTGCTGCATTGGATTCAAGAAGGAAGACAAGAAAGAATGAAAAGGAAAAGATAAAACAATCATGAATAGAGTTTCATTCTATTTAACGACCTTTTGTGGAAGGTGATTCTTCAGTGGTGGTTGGGTGGGGCCTAGGCCATTCGGAGGGGCCTAGGAAATATGCTCAACAAATTCACGAAATTAGAGACTTGATGGTGACATTAAAGGTTGAGTTGATGCATATTCCTAGATCCCAAAATGGTTTAGCTGACAAGTTGGCTAAATGGGGGGTTGAGCAACCAAGCATTATTAAGACCAATGTAAATCCTTTGTAATTCCAGCTTGCCGGGTTTAGGCCTTGGCTGTTTCTTCTTCTCTTTGAATAAAGTTGTTATTTATCAAAACAAAAAACAACCTTTTAGTAAATTTTTGAAAATAGATTAGGATAAAATTGGCCTTATGTTAGCATGTAACAAGTAACATATTATTAATATATATCTTTCAACATAGTTGCATAAGAAATCTTCATAGTGACTCTCGTTCAAAGCCTTGGTCAATACATCACTAGTTTTGGATCAATTGTCACATAAGGGGTGTGTATTACTCCGGAGACAATCTTTTTTTTATTAATGAAATGCTGCTCCACCTCTCTATGTGTTTAGTTCTATTATGCTGAATTGCATTGTGTGCAATGCTAATGGATGTTTTATTGTCATAGTACAAACTCAATGGTAAGTGTATCTTGCACCCCAATTCCTGTAGCAATGTTCATAGCCACACCTACACACAATCCCATGTGCCATAGATCTGAAAACAGCCTTTGCACTAGAACAAGCCACAACCAATTGTTTCTTTCTTTTTTTTTTTTACTTTATTTATCAAAAAAAAATGGTTCTTTCTTTTCCATGTCACCAAATTTGCCTCAACTAGCATACAATAGCTGTAAGTTGACCTTTTGTTGGATGCTGAGCTAGCCCAAGTTGCATCAGTCCATTCTTTCACTCTCATTTGACCTTATTTTTGAAATAGGATTCCCTTCTCAAGACATCCTTATCCTCAATGCTGCCTCCAAATAAGCTGTCCTTCGGGCATGCATAAGCTAACTCATGACACTAATTGCATACACAATATCATGTCCTGTCTGTGACAAGTATATCATCTTGTCTACTAGTCTGATGATTTGTCCACATTCACTAAATGTTCGCTGTCCTTGTCTCCCAATTTGTGGTTTTGTTTAATGGGAGTTTCTACCGGTTTGTTCCCAACTTTTCTATTTCTTTGAATAAATCGAGCACGTATTTTCTCAATGAAATGAAGATACCTTCTTTGGATATTGAAATGTAAAAGATTTTACTTGACATACAGATTTCATTGTTTGATTGAAGCTCTCCAAACAGTTGCTGACATCATCAGTAGGTTGATGGAGAAATCTTCACTTTAGGGGAAAAAAAATAGATAATAAATTATAAAATAAAACTTGATCTTTCTCTTAACCAACTTGGAAAGCGGAGAAGATCTGCACTAGATTCAAGAAGAAGAGAAGAAAGAATGAAATAGGAGAGAAAAGAAACGTAAATAGGGTTTTGTGTATTCTACATGATTCCACAATCTTTTATTAAATGTATAGAAATAAATAAGGGACAAAACTGCTTTCATGTTGGCATGTAACTAGTAACATTATATTAAGATACAACTACCAACAGCATTGATCATTCCAACTTAGTACAATTGAACTGGTTTGAAATCAGACTTCAAACTGTCTTTCATCAAGAATGAGACTATAAAGGGAATCTGCTCAGTATTAAGAACATAAACTGCATCAGTGAATAAGAGGCTAGTATTCCCATGATCAAATAGTGTCCTATATATCATTAAAATCATCAAAGGAAAACGAAAAAAATTTAACATAATGCAACTTCTATACTCTACATCTCTGCTAACTAGAAGAAAGTATAATACTTTTTCCAGAAAGAAAAAATTTCTCCCAAAGATTGTTTTAGGCCTTCGACCATAAATAAAAAATAGAAAGAAAAAAACCAGCACACAAAAAACAGCCACGGTAGATTACAACACTGAAATCACAAAAAAATTATCTTTCTTTTTGGATTGTGAATTGTGAGGGGCTGTGTTGAATTGTGAATGGGCATTTGTCAAAATCATGTGGGGTTAATGTTGAAGAAAGAGAAAGAGAAGACAGTCAGCACCACTTGGCAGAGGAGAAATATTTTCCCATTGCACCAGCCAATCAGCCAGTCAGCACCACTGCATACATCTTGCCCTCCCCAGACCCCGCGTTAGCGGGAGCCTCGTGCACTGGGCCGCCCTTTACCAGCCAATCAGCCACCACTACCAAATCTCGAATGATATAGGGCTAGGGTTTTTTGGTTGTAAATATTTTTTTTTTTTTTTTGTTAATTTAGGTGTAAAGGCCCAAAAGTTTGTTTCATTAACCATAAGAATAAAAGCTTAGAACACAATATGTAGGATTAGTCAGGATCACTGTGGGATCCTACGTGATCCCATAATCCTGACCATGATCCTATGGCAATCCTGCACAGCCTTAGAATTTTGGGTTCGAATTGGATCATTTTAATGATTTAGGATTGTACAATCTTACAATCTGGATCAAGATCCTGATAATCATGGTTATCTCAAAGAAGTTTTATTTTCCATTTTAATTTGTTAATGTGTAGACAATCTGTAGTTCACTGACCAAGTTATAAGTGGTTATACCTTGGATATCAAGATGACAACATAAGGGGTTGGAATTTTGTTCTAATTCTAATACTGGTATTTTGGTAACTAAGACCATAATATCCAATATAAAATACTAGTTAACTTTAGTTAATGTTGAACTCATGAGGAAATAAGTGTGATTCAAAGGAAAAAAAGACTGAGCCAAAAATAAGATGGTTGGGGTCAAAGCCCATGGCTCTATGGGCTGATGGACTTCATTGCAACCACTGCATTGTGTATTTGTTCTTTTTATCAAGGTTTGCTACGAAAGATAAGGAAATAGAACCCGCCGGGGGGGGGGGAGCTAAGAAGAGCAAGTTAATGCTGAACTCTTGAGGAAATAAGTGTGATTCAAAGAAGAAGAAAAAAGACTGTGAGGCAAAAATAAGATGGTTGGGTTCAAGGCTTCTCGACCATAGCTCTATGGGCTGATGGACTTCATTGCAGCCACTGCATTGTGTATTTGTTCTTTTTATCAAGGTCTGCTACAAAAGGGGCCAAAGAATCAATGGAATTGACTTCGTCATTGCAAAATGAATCAAGAAGGAAGGACTACAAACCCCTCAGAGGCACTCAAGGATACGATTCTGATAGGGACTGAAGTTCTGTTTCAGAACTGTACGGAAGAACGTGTTGAAAATCAAGGCAGGTATTGGGATGATTCCTCTGTCTAGACCAAAAAACAGATTCTTGGCTAAACAGTGATTGGCTTTTACATCAACTGGATGTCAAGAATGCTTTCCTTCATGGGGAGCTCTCAGAAGAAGAGTATATGACAGTGCCTCCCGGTTTTGTAGCTCAGGGGGAGGAAAGTCAGG
>JAOXJP010063814.1:0-15558 GCA_025762735.1 Platanus orientalis | reverse complement strand
ATTTCGTTTGTTCTATAATTTATTTTATTGGTTTCCATGATAAGCAAGTTTCTTAAATTCATCACGATCAATCATCCTAAGCCAATTTTTTATTTAGATTTTTATTTTATTCTTTTATTAATCTTATTTTTTTTTTTGTAGATACCCTTGTTATAAATATTAAGTTTAATTTTTTTTCTTTCTTTATCTCTTTCTTTTATCTCATTTATTCATTTACATTTATTTTTAACTAATGCACTCACCATAAATAAAAGATAGACCCTAGAGTTAAACCAGTTTAAGTAGGTAACCGCGTATGCGAGTGGACCAGGGTGCCTAACACCTTCCCTGGTCCATAACCGAACCACTTACCCAGAAGCCTCTATGTAGACCCACCAAAATGGAGTCAAACATTTCAAAATAAAATTTTAAAATAAAAATGATTTTATTTTTTTTAAATAGATGTCTAGTCACATCTTAAAAAGAACTGGTGGCGACTCCAAACCATTGTAGGTTAAGCCCATGATAAGTGGACCAATTTTCTAAGAGGTCCACCCATTGTGCAAAAACCGAGGCCCACATATATGCCTCTATATTTATGTTAATAGTAATTTAATTATGTGCCTTCTTGAAAGGCTACTTTTCTGATATTTAGACTGATAAATTTTTATTTTGCTACAGGAGCCGCAATTAACAGCTTGGGAAGCATTTGATGTGTATGCGAAGCCTTTCTCCTTATGAAAGAAATTTTGTGAATGATATTATTATATGGTTACCTATTAGGGGAATATGTGTGTTAGGGACCTCTTCTTCTGTATTGGCGTTTTCCTTTCTGCCAACATATTTGGACCTCTTGTTCTTGTATAAATATAGCCAGATTGTTTTGTTGGAACAGTGTGTGAATCGTTATGAACTTATCCGTTTAGCTCAAACTTAATTGAAACATGGTTTTGGATAGGACCAACACCTAACTAACTAGATTTATGGCTTGAAGCCCACTTGTACTAATCAAGAAGAAAAAAGGGGTAACGCACTGAGTTTACATTAGATGTCAGAAGTAAATGCACAAAATTAAAGGATTCTTGGGAAGTGTAACACCCACAAGATCAGATCATTTAATAAAAGAAGGAAAAGGAAGAAATAAGCAAAGAACAATGTACTCAATCATTTACATGGTTCAGCAGGGATGCCTATATTCATGGGGCAGCAAATGAGGATCTTCTTCTTCACTAATAAAGAAGAAAACAAGAAAGTATAATGGTGCTCTCACCCTCTCAACACAGCTTAACCCTAGGTTCTCTCGAGGAAGTAACCCTGACAAACCTAATAAGGAATACTATAGAGAAAGCCCTTTTTTAATACATATGTATCATTGTCCAATGTAGTAGGGTTTGGGTCTCACTCACTCCAACATGTCATTATCTTTCCAGCATTCCCCTACTTGAGGAGTAGAGCTTGCTTGGCTGGACTCATTGAGCCTTAAATTGAGCTCATTTACCTTAGTGAGGTGAGTAGTGTTAGGATCAAGAACTCCCTTTGATGCGAGTTCCTTGGGATGCAATAATAAATATGGGATCAAAAGCAAACAAACAAGGAACCACAACAAAAAGATTTACATGGAAAACCTCCAAACCAGGGAAAAACTATATAGCCACGTAGAAATTTTTATTATAATGGAAGATTACAAGGTTATTGCTTTCATCTCTATCACACTCTATCACAACCTAAAACCCTGAGTAGAACCCTTTCTCCAACTCATTTCTTGCACACATTGGAGAAGAAACCTTTATCTCCCTTTTAGCAACCCCTTCAATGAGAAAACCCTTGAAAAAACCTTCTCCTAGTTGCAATCACTTCTCTTAATCTCTCCTTAAACCTAGATGACTTTAGGAACAATTTATACACCAAAGAGATCGAGTGTTTTTGGACTCTTGCCAATCCTACACTTGCTAACTCCGTCTCAGTGCAAATCTTCATATTTTTATTTTCCGCCACTGGATTGACCCACCATGTTTGGATAGATCCAGGTTGGATCGGTCCAATCCTGCTCTATGCAACCCTATAAAAACCTGAATGCAATCAGATTGATCCAACAACTTTAGATCAGTCCAGGCTAGTTGGATTCATCCATCAACTTTGGATCAGTCCAAATTGTCAGGAAGTCTTCCTTGGGCTTTTCCAAACTCTCCAACTCCATTCTTCCTTGGTTTCTTCCATAGGTATCAACACATCAGTCTCCACATCCAACAATCTGCTACTTGGAGACTCATGGGGTCTTCCTCAATGACTACTTGCTGCAATTGTGTGATGAGACCTCTTCCATTTGTGGCCATTTACAACTCAACTTCTTGATTTCAAACATGCCTTAACCTTGATCTATTTTGGATCCAACCGATGAAAGTAAAGACACCTCTAACAATCTCCACCTTGGTTTTATACTCAACCACCTTTGAAGACTTCCCATTGAACTTTGCCTTTACCTACATATTTGTAAGACCCGCATCCTTGTGACATGTACACCTCTCTCCACCTTGGCTCTCAATCCCAGACCCACCTTGGAGATAACATAAACTTGTTCTTCCCTTTGTGAAATCTGTCCATATACCTAAAACGTACATCCACCTCAAAGCTTGTGACATAACCCATTTGCAAACACTACAAACATTCGTTGTGGCTTTCAAGAATTACCTATACACACACCATCAAGTCAATTCGGTCATGGCACCATCTAATTGGATCACAATCAAACCATATGTGTAGCTGCCTCAAGTTAACTCAGCTAGTCAACTCTAGAGAGGGGCCTCAATACTTCATCGCCAATCACAGGAACTCCCTCACAATCTTTTGCTACCTTTATTAGTGCTTGCAACAAGCATGTCAGAGACATAAAGTACCAAAATAATAAGCTAAATGTGTCCACATGACAACAAACGGGATCTTCATCACTAATCAAGGAGAAACAAGAGAATACATTGGTGTTTGATATTTGGAGTCAAGAATGTGTTGATGATCTATTCCCTAGGGGTTGGATGCTTGGGTTCAGTATTCTTGCTGTTACGGTTTGGTTGGTGTGGAAGGAGTGAAACAATCGGATCTTCAATGGGTCCTTTGCTGATTTAAATAACTTCTTGAAAGGTCTTTTTCCCTTCTATTTCAATGGGTTTCACATATCCTTTTATTTAGGATAATGAAGTAACACGAATAGGTACAAATAGGTGTTTGATTGGAATGAATTTGTATTTAGTTAAAGGCTTTTTCTTTGTTTCTTGCCTAGTTGGGTTGTAACTCTCAGTGCTTTTCAATCGGAATTAAATCTTGACATTACTCATGAATGAGAGAGAGAGAGAGTACAATCGTCTTCGCACCCTCTCTACACAGCCCAACCCTAGGCTTTCTTGAGGAAATAACCCCGACAACTATAACAAGGAATAGAAAATAGCCCTTTTTTTAATATTATATGGATAGAGCACTCTCCAAATAAGGGTTTGGTCTCAAAGTCTTTTAGAAACTTTGAGTAAAAGAGGCAAGGAGTTGGTTTCCATTTTGGAAACTACTCCAACACGTCACCATCTTTCCAACTAGGTCTCCTCACTTTGGCTTGTAAATCTTTGATTTGGGAGCTGGAGGTTAATCAAGCAAAGAGTCAAAAAAACAAACCAACCTCTACAGGGCTACAGGGTAATTGGAAACCACATGGAAATGAAATCACCCCATTTTTCTTTCCGCACTTTTTATTTTAATGAGTCTACCAAGGATTGTTACACAAATATGTAGAGATAAGCATGGGATTCTACCATAGACATGAAGTTATTAAAAGTCGAGCTGTGCTAGGGAGACCGCCCCACCCAATGGAGCACTCTTAGCTCCTTTATTTGGCGTCAAGGCAATCAAAAGAAAATCCTAGGTTAACCTTAGATTTGCTGTGATTCCAAATACAGGGCAGGCCGGGCAATCTAAGTGAAGTGATGGTTTTTAAAGTCTCCCCCTGTGGATGAGGTTACTGGTGATCACATTTTAAATAACAGCCTTGAAAAGCTATAAAATACAGAATGCTGTGATTTCATTCCATTAGATTGCCCAATGCCCCTTAGAAATCTTGCCATGGAGGATAAAACCATTGGGACATTGAAAACTGGACCTAAATGGGCAAATTGTTGTTGGTTCTTGTAAATCCAAAAAGTATAGTTGTTAGCAGGGGAAAAGAAAAAGGGACCAGGAAACAAAAATTCAAGATTAATCATCTGGATCTTGGACCAATAAATTAATTCGGTGTTACAATCCCAAAGGTTAAGAACCTAGCCTAACGTGTTTCCATCAATCCTAAGACTTTTAGCATATTTGTTAAATTCCTAACAATTGGTATCAGAGCTATCAACACATCCTGAGTTCGAGTTATGGAAGAGATGACATGTGCAAAGGAAAGCTTGGACCAGAGTGAGAGTCACTGAAGTTTGAAAAGGGTTACCTGAATTAAGGTGAGAGCTATTACAAAAAGATGGAAAGAACTATCTAACCAGAGTGAAAGCCATCACAGGTGAAAATTGTTACCTAAATGAGAGGCCAAAGTGGCTACTCCCATAAAGTGGGACTGTCGGGACGTCGACTGCAGAGTGTGGTGGAATGTTACAATCCCAAATGTTAAGAGCCTAGCCTAACATATTTCTATCAATCCTAGGGCTTCTGGCATATTTGTTAGGTTTTTAACATCTGGATGTACTTTTTTCGTGTGTGTGTGTGATCCAAATTAGGTCAAAAAATTTTGGAACTTACGGGTTACACTTCAAGCTGCTTCCAAGTTGAATTCGAGACATCTCAACATAGATTCTGACATGGCCGAACAGCTGAAGTATTTCCCGCCAATGTGACCTCCCCTGCGTATCATGAATGAGCCCGTGGCATGAGCTAAACCTTAGAATTCTGTTGCAATGCTCTAAGCCTCATGTTACGTTATGTTTCATTATATGAATTTAAAGGATTTGTCCCCATGGTTTTGTCTATAGGAGCAATGAATTTGCTAACGGATGGAGACCCTTATTGAGCACGCAATCAACGAATTCTAATAGGTATTATGTATTCAAGAAGGCTCTGGATCGTTGATCCTCACCCAGCACAAGCGGTCCTTATAACCGTCAATCCTATTTAAATTTCTTTGACCCATCACAGGGAAAGCCATGCTACTTGGACTTTGCGCAGATATTCAAGCTTGCATATGGACGCAATAGCTAAATGATAATATCGTTGCCCTTCAGATATGCTATATCTGCAGAAAATTGGTCCCTTGCATCTCCACCCTCTAAGAACAATACATCGCTAGCTTCTCTTTGGGATAATTGCTCCAAGTATGGCCATTAGTGACACTCCTACCATACTGACATTATAAATTTCGGCTTGGATTTTATATGCCAACCCTATCCTCTTCTAACCTCCGATGAGAGTCAAGCGAGCAGAAACATCAGCGCCGAAAGTGATTTTCACTTTTTGGGGGTGAGTGTAAATAACTTCTGATGCTGATGTGGCTGCCCCTTGACCTCGGCACAGGTTACCATTGGCATAGAAAATCCTTGCCGTATAAATTTGCCAAACATGCTAGGTGAGGCTTCATTGGGCGCCATAGCAACTAGTGCATGTACATAAGCACACGTTGTCAAATCTAATACGACCTCAAGGAATTCTAGTGGTGAGCTTCACGGGTTTAAAATTTAAATTCACCTACTTGCTAATCCCCCTTTGACCGGGTGATTGTGGCATTGTCTCTTGAAAAAAGAGGTCACAGGTTTAATCCGGTTTGATAGCATTCTATAATGTGTACATTGACGTTTGCCTCTCCCACCTATGGTGCTAGTCCTGCACTATAATGTGGCAGTCAGCACATCGGGTAGCCCTTTAAAAAAAAAAAAGTAATAATAATAATTTTGCGAAGCTTGATATGCCTAGGAGTATGTTGGTCTATTTGGATTGTTATACCTTCAAAAAATCCGCAAAGGATCCTCTCTTGTCGCTTAATGCCTTGTTAGGTGTTCAAAAAAATTGATTATCAAATTTTATTTTATTTTAATTATTACTCTTAAATAAATAAAAATATTCTCATGTTGCAGAATAATAATTTAATTTTATGAAACCACATATTACAATAATAATATACAAAATCTCTCACAAATTCAATAAATAGAATAGAACGAAAATACTTATAAAATTTAGACCAATGTGTGTTTGTGACACTATTCTTAAACTTGATTTTGTATCCTTTTTTGGATCCTTTACTTAATACGAAAGGTTTCAGATAGTCAAATTTTAAGATTCAATGGTCATCTAATACTATCCTTACTATTGCACACTTAATAGCAAATGTCTAACAAACTTTCTACTATGTCTCAAATAATTTTAAAAGAGAATATGAAATAAAACATATAAAATATCAGTAATTTTCATTTATATACTATATTTATTCCCCCATATTAATTTATAGAGTCCAAAAAGCTGGTTAAAGCTTGTTTATAACTAATAGTTATGATCTATTATTTTGTTTTTATGACCCATAGTCATAAGTCATTATTTTGTCTTCTAATAATAAAAAACAGTTAGATCATTTATGGGTCCTCTATCGATCACAAACTTTTAATCCTATTAATTTGTTTTTTTAATGATAAAAAATTGTCTAATAATAACCATTCCAATGGTCAAAAAATTAAATACTCCATTAAATAAAAATTAAAATAAATAAATAAGATGTTTAAAAGACCAATAACCACGCGCACACACACACACACAGCACAGCATGGTATGGCACATCACGTTCACACATACGTGTCTTTTACAAAATAGCATAACCCATAAAAATAATACATAAATTACTTTATATTTTATATTATAATTAATAAAAAAATGATAATATTTATTTTATTTTATTTTATTAAATTAGAATTAATAATAATAATAATAATTCTAAAATCAAATTAGGGACCTGTCGGTTATGGGATGCGACACATCGTCAAAAAAATTAACATCTCTCAGTTGTTTGACCTAAGGCTAAAAACCGTGATTAATAAAGAGAACAAATTTTCAAAATCAAAAAACGATCTCACCTCATCGATTTTGCTCACCGACCGTTACCGGTGACGGCGGTCACTCATCACTGTTTACATTGTCCCACTTGCATAATGGCGAAAAGGCAAATCACTAGCAAATCTAAAGAAAAACACTTCATTTTATTTTCTTTTGAAATTTTTGTTTTGCATGTCTATTTTTGTCTTCTGAATCTAAAGAGATTACCAGTGAAGCAAGTTCAAAGTCCGGTGATCATTTTTTCTATCGTTTAATAAACGAAAGTTTTTTGGGGGGCGAAAAGATGAATCAGAATTTCCAAGCAAGCTGCGGCTTACCACTTTATCCCCCGATATTCCCTACATCAGAGAAATTTCACCCGGAAAAAAGAATCCCATCAGCAATTATGTCAGGCAGCAACCACCAACATCACAAAAGAGACCCATGTATTAGTCCCCACTGTAGAGAAATAGTGCTGGTGCGCCTACCGGAGAACCAAACGGGTGGAGCAGCATCACCGATGATGACCGATGAGTGAGGTTACAGTGGGTGAGCAGGAAACGATAAGTCGAGTCGTTTTTTGATTTTAGGATTTTGTTGGATCGAGTTAAAACTTAAAAGGTGAAGTTCTATTTATTAACTAGGGATTTTTAGCCAAATGTCAAGCGGTAGTAGAGATGAAATTGTAGGATTTTTTATTGCCTAGGGCAGGTCCCTATCAGGGCATTAGGTAAGAGGAGAGGATACTTTCCGGGAAATCAATCTCCACACAATTGGTCTTCTCTACATTGTGAAACACATAAATGTCTGACTCCATTCACCTCTGCGTTATTATCGTCTTCACAATGTAAGCTGTACGGTTTACAAAAAAAAAAAAAACATAAAAACCAAAAACAAAACAAAAGTATTAGAGAACACCAATGAAACGAAAATATTGTCAACCCTTTAATATCTAATAATTAATGACAGTTCAAAACTTATTTACTCATTGTAGTTTCTAGATACTAATACAGTTAAAAATGTACCTACTGTATCTTTTTTTAGTATATTTCTAATATTCTCTCATACCAGAATTCTTTAAACTAATCTAGTTATGAATCGTTTTTTAGTAGTTTCGTCTAATCCTACTTGAGTTGCAAAGTACTAATTATGTTAATTATCTTTTTTTTAAGATAAGTTTAATTGTTATAATCCTATCATCTATTCTCTTAGCATCTACAACTTCTTCCTTTAGATCTTTGTTTACTATTATTCTTACCTCATTTTTGTTATCGGCTTCTCTTATATATCAAAGTTTAAAGTCATCAATCTTCTTGACCTTTCTTCCTTTCCACTTAATCTCTTATAGAAAAGTAATATTAACTTTCATTATTTTCATAGTATCCACTAACTCTAACCCTTACTTGTTAAGGTTTCTATGTTTCAAGTTGCTAAAAGAATCCTATTATCAACACCTAAATTTTGACTCAAGTCATCTAATGGAATGAAAGAACATCAAAGCAACACTTAAGCATCAAAACTTTAAGTAACCTTGATTTAGGGAGGAAAAAATGGACTCTAGGAGGTTAGGCATCTCTTATAAAGTCTTCCCCGGATATTTCGATCGCAGAAAGCATCACTCATACCATACCATGTGCAGTACACCACAAAGATCAGCCCAAATACACCATTTTTTGATAAACCCTGATTCTCTAAGAAGCATTAATAGGACTATGATGGTCTACATTTAAGACTTCCAAATACATTGCCTTCAAATTCCCCAACCTCCATAGGCCTTCTCACAGCAAAGCATCACAGACCGAAAAAATTACCTATAGACACATAAAATTTACGCAAATTGCAAATAAGGGTCAACACCCAAATCTACACAAAAGACTCAACAACGATACATGGGCCTCACATTCATAAAGTAAGCCCAAATACATGGACAAATCCATTGGGTCTGGTCCGGGTTTTAAATAATAACCCATAAGATCACTAAGTCCACTTGTCTCAACCCATTAGCAGGTCCAAACAGCTTACATCGGACCCACTTGAGAAAGATTTAAATAAAATCAAATCTAGATTCTCTTGAGTAAAGAAGAAAAGTTAATGCCGCTCATGGAATACAAATAATTCCATAAGTTTTCATTCTCTCTAAACAATGAAGTTGCAATTATTCTTTTAGACTAAAAGGAGTAAGAGCATCCAATCAACACCCAATCAAGAGTTTGACAAGATTCTAACACTAAGTCTATAAATACACTACTTTTACATAAAGAGGGGACTTTAGGCAAAAGACTTCAGGCAAGAAGCTCTAGAGAAAAGAAGGCTTCAAAGCATCTCCAGAGCTCTCCAAATACTTGAAAACTTAAGACACACTTTCCAGTCTCTCTATCAATCACAGACTATTGCTAGAGAGAAGAAGACTTCTTGCATCTTAGAAACACACCACAAATTCAGTGTTTCTCTCTTTTTTGGATAAAGCACGAAGCCCCAAAGAGAAGCGATTCCCTTGCAGTCAAGCATCATCAACACCTAAATCCAAGAAACACGTCATTAGGCCCTTGGATTCCTTCGACGAGAATCAGAGGTTTACTCTTTTTTTAAAAGAGTGTAAAAATCAAAGAGTTGTGTTTCATTCATTTAATAAAATAGTCATTTATTGAATTTGTTACATATCTTTCGTGTCACGGATTTAAGCACAAAATTTATGTCTACAAATTTTTGGCACACCCGGTGGAACACTCTTTCCTCTCATCTCTCAAGTCGACGTTCAACCTCTAGACACCATAATCTATGGCAATGAAGAAGAGCTATATTGTTATAGTTGATGCTACTACTATTGGAGGTAAAAAGAAAGCCTCTTGTAGCTCTGGCTCATCCATAGCCGTCACTAAAGTCAATCACGAGCCCCCTGTGACATGCAACAAGATGAAGAACGGGACCTCTTACTTGGTTGGGCCTCTCAACCATCATGGGAAGAAGCGCTCTACCAAGAAGGACCCATCTCGTGTGACATCCAGTCAAGAGAAGACTCCGTTAATCAATGTGGTATCGCCTTTACCTAAAATAAGTGAAAAGGTTAACTTTTCACTATCAGATGCTCACTCCAGCACTAGATCTAGGTTTAGATTTGGTTTTAGATTCCGTTCCCAAAAACTGCCTATACAAGTTCCTAATCATACTTTGTTTCCATGTCTGTAATGATGACAGGAGCCACGATGATGGAGGTATAACTTACTGAGATGACTACAGCTATTGCCAAACTGACGAAGATAGTTGAAGAGAAAGATCTTCAAATTGCTAACTTGATGAACAAGTTGGAACAACAAAATCCAACTAGATCAAGTCATGACCTTTCTCATCCTCCAGGATTTACTATACAAGTGGAGATCCACAACGAGGAGAGGCAAGAGAAGACTATCTCACAACACCTGACCTGAGAAACAAACCAAGCTTTTGTCGGATCACTCTCTGTACAATAGATACAAAATATGATCAAGGATACGATCTGTGCTCAATATACAAGCCCAACCCAATCATCAATGGTGTATGCCAAACCATACACCCAGCATAATAAAGTGATGTGCATGCTGACGGGGTATCAACCTCCTAAGTTTCAACAGTTCGATGAAAAGGGTAGCACCAAACAACATGTAGCTCATTTTGTTGAAACATGCAATAACACAAGGACTTTTTGAGACCAAATGGTGAAGCAATTTGTCTGCTCACTTCGTGGCAATGCTTTTGATTGGTACAGCAATCTTGAAGATGGTTTCATTGACAATTGGGATCAATTGGAATGAGAGTTCCTTAATCACTTCAACAGCACTCGTCGAACAGTAAGCATGGCAAAAATTATGACTATGCGATAGAGAAAAGATGAACTGGTCACAAACTACATCGACCGCTAAAGAAATCTTGCTCTTAATTGTAAGGATAAACTGTCCAAAGCTTTTGTGATCGACATGTGCATCTAAGGAATGCATTGGGGTTTATATTATATCCTCAAAGGGATAAAGCCCCATACTTTAGAGGATTTGGCTATTACGGCCCATGATATTGAGCTCAGTATTACTGCATATGGAGATTCGAGGTCAGGAGATGCCCAAAAAAAAAAGAATTCAATAAGGAGATAAAGTCCTCCAAAGGTAAGGAGGTTATGACTGTCACAACCAAACCCATCAAAATCTTTAAAAAAAAAAGAAGGAAGAAAATAAGGCCAATACATCCCAAGACAAAGGGAATGCCAAAATGTCTCTAAAGGAGCTCAAAGCAAAAGTATATCCTTTTTTCAGACTCTGATGTCTCAGGGATGCTAGATGAGCTGCTCCAGTTGAAGTTGATTGAGCTCCCACCTTCAAAGCATTCTGAAGAGATAGATTGTGAAAATGATCCAAAATATTATCGCGATCATCAGGTAGTCAGTCACCCAATCGAGAAATGTTTCATCCTAAAAGAAAATATCATGAACTTGGCACGGCAAGGAAAGATTGAAATTGACTCCATTGATGATGTAATGGCTACCAACATGACTAGTCACTTTTGGCTCATTTAGTACTATCCTTGTGTTAAGCTCATACGTGATGCCGATGTCGCATTCTCAAGATGCAAAAGTGTTCTCACCACCACATAAATTTACATTCGTGTCTTTGGACCCCATTACTATCAGCCATATTATAAAGACTTCATCTAGCTGTGGGCAATCTGTGTGTCATTCACCAATATAAGAGCAACAAGCTCCCTAGGTTGGAGGCGTACATACATATGTCAAACTGGTGTCTTTTGATGATGAAGGTTGGACTATGGTTACCAAATGTAAGCAAAAAACTCAACACTTTCCTACTCCACCTCATCCAAGGCCAAGGTGATACTGGAGAAAAAGTAAGCACAATGTTGTAACAAAGAAAAAGAAGAAAGGGGCAAGGAAGAACCAAGAATAGAAATTTCTACCTGCCGACCCTAAAGACATTCTCAAGCAGTCTCCTTGTATTCCAGTGACTCTTTTAGAGTTTATACCAAAGAAATTTCTATAAAAAGAATGTGTAGAAGTTCATGTTATCTGTTGTTATGTAGTCCATAAAGGCGAGGCATCTGAAGGCGATGTTGAGGATATGTCTAATGTAAATTTTGTTTCCTCAGACAACGAAGAACAAATTTCAGGTGATAATCTTCTTAAGCATTTGAAAGAAAACCCAAATGCAAGAGAAGAGAGTTCCCCCACTAGTAGCAAGTCAGAGCCAAATACTTCTTGTATGTCTACAATCACATTCACAGATGAGGATTTGCAACTTGGTTATTACCTACACAACAGGCCCTTGTATGCTACAGGGTACATGCTTGAGCACAAAATTTGACGCATCCTATTTGATTAGGGATCTGCAATAAACCTAATGCCAATTAGTACAATGAGGTAAATAGGCATCTCCATAAATGAACTGGCTCGCAGCAAGCTGATGATCCAAGGCTTTAACCAATGTGACAATGAGCAATCAGTATGATCTGGCTTAAACTCACCATTGGAGACCTAGAGTCAACCACGTTTTTCCATGTAATTGATTGCAAAACATTATATCATCTTCTCCTTAGTCACTTATGGTTACATGAAACCGAGGTGGTTCCTTCCACTTTGCACTAATGCTTTAAATATTATCAAGATGGAGTGTAGAAGCGGGTTGTGGCCAAAATTCAACCATTCACTAAAGCCGAAGCATATTTCACAGTTGCAAAACTTTACTTAAAGGATGAAGTGATTCCAGAAGCATTACCCGTATCCGTCCCTATTTCCAATAAATCTCATAAAGGGAAAGAAGTCCAAGACTCTGAAGCTGAGTCATTCCCTATTAGAAAGCATCAATGTAATCAAGAAATTTGTAAGTCTGCACCAAATGTAGCATTTCTCATAGGCACAAAGGCAATTCTAGTATTGTGTTATATGTCGAAGTTGTGACGAAAAAAGGAGAATTCATTATTTAAGAAAAATACCAATAAAGAAAAATCTCCTCTTTCAAAGGCCGACCTTAAGACATTGCAAGAAGACTTGATCCTTCTAGTCCATGCTGCTACAGATACAGTAGTCTCTAAACCATCTCTAGAAGGGTTTGTAAAGGTATCCACGTCAACACCCACTACATCGCAGGCTGACAAGGGAAATTCTTCTATAATTGAGTGACGACCAGATGGGTGGTATGATCCCATTGTTTGAAAGCATTTTGAAAAGGCAGGATACGAGAAAGGAAAGCATCGAAAACTAGCTGAACTATCTCCTACACAAACTGGTGATGTAATGCATGGATTGAGTGTAACACAATGTAAATTATGAATGACAGGAGAGAAAGTGCTCCCATCTAGAGATGGTGTTGGATCCACCCCTCCCAAACCTGTTCGCATTTCAAACAAAAAGAAAGCTTCCACTCATCACATTACTGTTGAGGCCATAGACAAACGAAAGGAAAAAAAGTCAATGTCATCACGTTCTTCTAATTTTGATCGGATTGGTAATGTAACTTCATGCGCCTCAATTTTTTATCAATTAGGGGGATGAGTGACCATGTCTAATAAACAAAATCGACTAGAAAAAGGTTTGCATTCTCACGTTTGGATCCGTAGTCTTGTAATGCCAAACCAAAAAGAGACATCCAAAGACGGGGTCAACAAGAGATAAATCTGGATGTGCTTAAAGGGTATGATGAACCAAGAAGTTTAATCCCTTCTCGCATTAAATGGAGAATAAAGTTAGAAGTATCTCTAGAAAAATCTTTGATTGTTAAGCAACACATTATTGTTTTCACCAATCAACCAAGCCAGAATCTCAATGATGAGAAACAACCTATACAAGATGAGGATTCCAACAACCATCAGGAAGAATTTGAAGACATTACCTCAGCTAATCATATCATAGTCCAAGTGGTTGAAGAATCTTCCTTGAATGATGAACTTGAAGAAGCTCCTCTAGTCTTTGAAGAAGGGGGGCAAGCAACTATTACTGAACTTAAGAAGCTCAACCTTGGCACTGAAGAGGATTCTTGACGCACTTACATAAGTGCTTCGCTGAGTCCAGTAGAAGACACGGCATACTTTACATTGCACCAAGAGTGCAAAGATGTCTTAGCTTGGAGTTACAAAGAAATGCCTAGACTTGATCCCAAAGTTATAGTTCACAATCTCACTGTTAAACACGGTGTGCATCCTATCAAACAGGAACAACGCAGCTTCCGGCCTGAGTTGCTTACACAAATTGAGGTTGAAGTTAATAAGTTTATTGAAGCAGTCTTCATCCGAGAAGTAAAGTACCCAACATGGATTGCCAATATAGTACCAGTGAAAAAAAAGAATGGGCAAATATGGGTGTGCGTTGATTTCAGAGACTTAAATGATGCATGTCCTAAAGATGATTTTCCTCTTCCTATCACTGAACTCATGGTTGATGTCACTACAGGTAATAAAGTCTTGTCTTTTATGGATGACTCATCAGGCTACAATTAAATTTGAATGGCACCCAAGGATGAGGAGTCAACTGTGTTTTGCACTCTAAAAGGGATATACTATTACCGCATTATGCCATTTAGACTAAAGAACGTTGGGCCTACTTATCAACATGTCATATAGAAAATCTTTGATGATATGCTTCACAAAGTTGTTGAATGCTACGTAGATGACTTGGTTGTAAAATCCAGAAAGAGAATAAATCATTTAAAAGATCTATGTGACATCTTCAATCAATTACGAAGATATCAACTTAAGATGAATCCATTGAAGTGCATGTTTAGAGTTATTTTATGAAAATTTCTTGGCTTCATAGTTAAACATAGTGGCATTGAAATCAATCAATCAAAAATTGAAGCCATCCAAAATATGACAGAGCCTAAAGATGTACATGAGTTGAAAAGCCTGCAAAGAATACTTGTTTAGATCCGAAGGTTCATTTCAAACTTGGTAGGCCGTTGTTAACCCTTTAATCGGTTGATGAAAAAAGACACACCCTTTATGTGGGACGATGCTTGTAGGAATGCTCTAAAGAAAATAAAAGAATATCTCCTTAAGCCACCAGTCTTAGCTGCATTAATTCTAAGAAATTCGTTGATTCTCTACATTGCAGCACAGGAACAATCGTTGGGGGAACTTCTTACACAAGTCAATGATGAAGGAGAAGAAAATGCTTTGTACTACTTGAGTCGGACTCTAGTAGGAGTAGAGTTGAACTACTCGCCCATTGAGAAGACATTTCTTGCTCTTATCTTTGCTACAAAAAAGCTTCGACACTACATGTTGACACATACTGTCAAGCTCATCTCATGTGATGATTAGGGGTGGACATGGGCCGGGCTGGCCCGAGTCCGGCCCTCAAATTAGCCCGAAAAAGTCTGGCCCGAGCTAGGCCCGAGGCCCGGACTTTTATTAAGGGTCGGGCTTAGGCTTACCTTGGCCCGGCTCGGGCCAGGCTCGAACTTTTACATACATAATATATATGTATTATATTTAATATACTAATTATTTTAAAATTATCAATAGTATATAACTTAGTTGATAAAAATTGTTTTTTACAATAAGTATTGG
>JAOXJP010063783.1:0-15560 GCA_025762735.1 Platanus orientalis | reverse complement strand
ATTATTAATTAAATAATTAATTAATCATGCTTATATTTTATGTGAATGGCTTTGTTAGGACACATATTTCTAACAAGAATAGGCTGGGGTGCAAGCGCTAATGTACTACACCAGCAGAGCCTTCAGGGGGGTGGAGGAGAGGTACCCGAGGGTAAAAAAGATGGCTTTTGCACTAATCATCACCGCCCAATGGGTAAGGCTCTACTTTCAGGCGCACGCCATCTAGGTTCTAATAGATCAGCCACTCAGAATGATACTGCACAGGCTCGAGACCTCTAGAAGGCTAGTTAAGTGGTCGATAGAGTTAAGTGAGTTTAACATTGAGTATCACCCTCGGGGGGCTATCAAAAGCCAAGCTGTTGCAGAATTTATCGTCAAGTACACTTATCACCAGGCGTAGAGACTGAAATGCATAAAGAGTAGGGAGAAGGAGAAGAAGTTGACCAGGCATGGTGGATTATACAAGTGGATGGTTCCTCCACCAATAGTGCAACTGGGGGATGAGTCGTCCTGCTTACACCAGAAAAAACAAGCTCGAGTATGCCATAAGGTTCGGGTTTAAGGCAACCAACAATAAGGCTAAGTACGAGTCGATGATCACAGGGCTGCATCTCGTCTGCACCCTCGGAGCCAAAAATGTAAAGGTCAATAACAACTCCCAGCTTGTGGTCGGACAAGTATGAGGGGAGTATGGAGTGAAGGATGGCTGGATGAAACAATACCTCGCCATAGTCAAGAAAGAAAAGTCCCAATTCAGGCATTTTAGCATACAACGGGTTCCATGAGGGGATAACAAAGAAATCGACAGATTGGCCAAACTAGTGTCATCTGTCAATGAAAACCTAGGTCCCGGGATCCTCGTGGAGCACCTACCTGAGCTAAGCATCAAGGTGAGGGGCCATAGAGAAGTTAATGTAGCAAGTCCCGAGCCAGAGTAAGCTAGTCAAATCACATGCTTTTTGAAAGATATTGAGTTATCCAAGGATAAGGAAGAGACCAGAAAAATGAAGGCGCAAGTAAGAAGGTACCTATTTCTCGGTGACACTCTCTACAAGAGAAGCTTTACTCTTCCCCTGCTTAGGTGCCTATCCGATAAGGAAGCTGACTATATGGTCTGGGAAATACATGAGGGGATATGTGGGAACCACTCAGGAGGCAGAGCAATGACTCACAAAGCAATCAGAGCCATGTACTATTAGCCATCTATGAAAAAAGATGCCACTCTCCTCTCTTAGAAGTGCGATAAGTGTTAGAGATTTACCAACATCCTTGAGGTACCTACAGAAGAATTGGTCCCAATAGCAGGGTCCTGACCCTTTGCATAGTGGGGAATCGATATAGTTGGGTGACTTCCCATGGGGAAAGGACAAACGAGATTCTTGGTGGTAGCCATCGACTACTTCACTAAGTGGGTGGAAGCTAAACCCTTGGCAAAGATCACCGAGAAGAACATCCGTGACTTCACATGGAGGTCCATCGTCTGCCGGTTTGGGATCCCCCGGGTCATTATCAGCGACAACGGCAAGCAGTTCGACAATACCTGGTATCGATAATTCTGTGCAGAGCTCGGTATCAAGAATCACTTTTCCTCCCTGGCTCATCCTCAGGCCAACGACCAAGTGGAGGTCACAAATAAAATGCTCCTGGACATAATCAAGAGGAGGCTCGACAGCTCCAAAGGCCTTTGGCCCGAGGAACTCCCAAGTGTTCTTTGGGCATACTGCACCACGGGAGAAACGCCATTCTCGCTGGCGTTTGGTACCGAGACAGTAATACCTGTCGAGATTGGAATGACTACGCACAAAGCAACAAACTTCGATTAAGAGAAGAGCGAAGAATACCTTAGAATCGACCTCAACTTGGTAGTAGAGAAAAGAGATGAAGTTGCACTTCGAACAATCGCTTATAAGCAAAAAATGGCCAAGTATTACAATTCCGAAGTCAAGACAAGGAGATTTGTAGTCGGGGATGTAGTACTCAGGAAGGTGACCTTAGCAACATAAGACCCGACAGAGGAAAAGCTGAAACCGAATTAGGAAGGGCCTTATTGGGTAACAAGCTATAATAGACCCAGGACCTACCACCTTGAGACGATATAGGGGGAGCCCTTACCACGACTCTGAAATGTAGAACATTTGAGAAAATATTATCAATAAAACTAATGCTATTATTCTAACTGTTGAAATGGTCTAACTATGCAGGATCGACAAAGTTTCAAGCCATTGTGCCCAGGCTACAAGACTAGCCCCTGGGTTACAAGATTAACTAGGGTCACAAGACTGACTCTAGGCCACAAGATTGGTCCATCTTTCTGCATCAGGCTACAAGATTAGCCTTGGGTTACAAGACTAACTCTCAGGTCATAAGATTGACCCCGAGGCATAAGATTGACACAGGCTACAAGACTAGCCCTCGGGTTACAAGATTAATCCTCAGGTCACAAAATTGATCCTGCGCCACAAGATTGACACACCCTTCGAGACAAGGCTACAAGACTAGCCCCCGGGTGATAAGATTAACCCTCCGGTCACGAGGATGACCCCGAGTGTCGAAGTCAAGCGACGTCTTAACTGAGGAAATGCAAGCCGCCATAAGCTAATAGAAAGAACCCGAATCATGTTGGAGTAAATGCATCACAACCTAAACCAACTCTCCTTTACCAAGTACATCTACACCCCCTAGCGTATGACTAAAGCCTAGACAGGTATCTAAGAATACCTAACGGCACTAACAACGAAAGGCTCACGCCCAAAAGAGTGTCACCAGGAACCCTTATTTACTAAAAATTGCGAGGGACCCGATAGGTCCCTATATTATTATCGAGGTGATTCCATACTTAGAAAATTTTTGTTGGTTAAACTACCTATATCTATCGTCGAAGAGCTAACCCCAGGGATCCCTATACTTAGAAAATTTTACATCTAAACCCCCCCCCACTTGAGAAACAGTCAATTACCCCGAGGTGCATTCACACTTAGATAAATTTTGGGTTTCCCACTCTAGCCTACCTAAGCATGCGTATGAAACACAAGAAAAAGCACCATGACACACGTCAACACTTAGAAAAACGTAAAGAGAAACATCGTAGACAAGTAACACAAAAATGAGGAATTTCATTTATACACAACAAAACTACTAAGTTAGATAAAAAAAAGGAAGATGAAAATACGATTACACCTTGGGGTTTCCATCCCTCGAGGTCACCTCTCCCGGGGTTACGTCCCCCTGGATGGCCTCCCTAATTTCAGGTGCCACTGAGCCCTCAACAAACCCGTCAGTCGCCACTATCTCTTGGGCCAACCCCTCAGTCGCCACGCTTTCTCCTTGGGCGGCTTCCTCTTGACTTTCCTCGGCCCCAACACCTTCAGGCTTGATGGAAGAGAAGTCAAGGTCAGGGAATCGCTTAGCCGCCAAGTCCCAGGACTCGTCAAATCCCTCCTGGAAGCAGTCGGCCCTTACGACCCTGAAAGCATCCGAGGCCAAGTATTGGGCTTCAGCTGCCCTGAGGGCCTCCATCATCTCCTTATTTTCTCTCTCAGCCTCAGCCTTAGCCTCGAGGCGCGCCTGCTCTAAGGCATCGGCTACAGCCTTTTTCACTGAGCTCTCGACAACCACATTAAGATCCTTTTTAGCCCGGATGCGGCGGTGCCCGAGCTCGTCCCGGACCCAATGGATGTCCCTCTCAGAGTCTCGTAAGAGAGCGTTCAGGCCCTCGATGTGGGACTCCTACTCTGTGGCCTTGGCAGCCATGTTGCTGTGCAAGTCCTTAGACCACTTCAATTTCTTCTTGAGGTTGCCTATTATTGCCTTTGCCTCGTCCTTGAGGGCCTTGTTCTCGTTCCTCGCCTGGGCAAGGCGATTCAGATGATTGGCCTTGACCTTCTCGCAAAATTTATACTTCTGGATGGAGGTGGTCATTAGGGCCATGGTTTACAAAAAACAAAACCAAGTCAGTAAAACAAAAAGAAAAAGAGGGGAGAGAAGGGCACAAAGGGACGGGATGTGTCACCTTGGATATATAGTGCATCATGTCTTTATGCATGGGGACTGGTGAGAGATTCTTTTACAGGTGCTCGAGGTCGGTTGAGGGAACGCCCCTTAGGAGGTAGTTCCCCCCTAGGAGGTAGTTCCCTCCGGGACTTGGCCTTGGTAGCCATGAACCAAGTCCCAGTGAGGACTCTTTAGTTGTCGGGGCAGGAGTGGAAGAAGCCTCCCGAGTTGAGGTCGCTGTCGCCATAGCTGTAGGAGCAGGGGCCTCAGGGGCGACGGTAGGGGCCTCGATGATAGGGGCCTTGGAGGCAGTCGATGGAGTAGCTGTCTGAGTGGCCACGACTTGGACCCTAGCCGCAGGAGCTAGGAAATAACCCTCAACGTCCCCATCCAAGTCAACGACTGGAATAGTGTTTGTAGTCGTGGGGGGGTGGGTGTTGAAACCGCCTCGGGGCATTTTCTCTTCTTTGAGGTCGCCGCCGCCTTTGCTTGGGCAGTTGCTAGTTGATTAGCCTTTTTGGCCTCGGGGCCTTGTCTCTGATCTACCGAGCCTGAGAGAGATTTTTTCTGTCGGTCTTCATTGCTGCACAAGAAACAAACCCGGGATTAGAAGTTGATGAGATGAAATAAAAATAATTAGGAAGAAGAGAAGGAAGACAAATGAATTAAAGATGGGTGAGTTACCCGGGTTTGGATCGAACCCACACTGATAGAGCCGGTCAGGCATAACGAGGTCTAGGTAGGAGTGGGAACGGTAATTTATTACCTCCCGGATGCGAGCCTCCTCGTCGAACAACTTGTCTGCTTTGCTAGCTAAAAAAAAAACCGGTAAAAAATGGAACAGGAAAAGGAAGATACGTGTAAGAAAATGATAGATCGACAACTTACCTATCGGGCTGATGACTGATGCTTATGCCCGATTGAACTTCACCTCAGGGTGCATTCCCAGCCCTCACCCGAAACAAAAAAGTACCGGGTCCTCCACCCGTTGTTCGAGCTCGAGAGCGCCTCATTAAAATAAGCGTTGGGTCCCGGCTAACGAAATAGAACCACCCCGGCTCTTGCTCCTTAGGGCAGTAACAACAAAAGAACTCAATGAGGGTGAGGCGATGTTCCCCTTTAAAGGTCAGTTTCCATAGGATCATACACCCTATGGCTATTTGCCAGGCGTTGGGCATTAACTGCCCGGGTGCCAGCCTAAGGCAAAATAGCAATTCCCTGAAACTAGGGAACCGAAAACCTGAGGCACGCCATGAGGGCCTGCTTGTATTGCGCTACGTTGCCGGCAGGGGCTTCAAAAGCTTGGGCGCCCTCGGGTGTTGAAAAAGCTACCCCATCAGGAACAACGTAGGTAGAGTAATACCGAGCGAGGGTTTTCACCCCCAACTCAGAACCATACTGGGCAGCCTTGAAGTCCTCTTCGGGAGCAATCTCCTCGGCTACCCTCTGGGTGTTAGTTAAAGCCAGCTCGATAACCTGTTTTGTGTGGTTTTGCTGGACTTCCGATAAGTCATCGGCTCCATCGATCATTCGATCAACAGTATCCTCGAACACCATCTAGACGAGTGGACAGATACAGGAAAGAACTAAAAAAAAAAGAAAAAAAAACTGAAACTAAGGTGAACACAATCAGAAAAAGGGAAGCTGGAAAATGCTAACAAAAAAGAAAGACGAAGAAAAACACAGGCGTAAATGCCTCGGAGAAAAAGGAAAAAACAGAAAACACTGCCCTATAAAGAAAAATGATGAATAGATAAGGAACGGAAAGTTGCCTAAAGAAGGAATACCTGAGAAGGATGTCGGAATAGACCATCGGACAAGACTGGAAAGAGGTCCCGAAGGCGCGGCTGTGAGCGAAGATGATGATAGTAGCCAGTTGGAACACAGAGGGTTTGCTGGAAATCTCTTTAAATGTGCAAAGAAAGAGGAGACGATGAGTGAAAGTAAAGGAGAACCGGAATCGTGTAGAGGGAGAATATATAGTCTACCTTGAGAATTCTCGACCCTACAGATGTTGCTTAGCCGTTAGATGGCCTAGAGATTTGAGACGACACAACGCTTAATATGATTTGTAATCGGTGTCGGCGCGTCCCCTCGGTTATTGAAATTCATTGAATGAGAGGTCATCATTAGCGTTTATCCCCAACTGATATCACCTCGATTGTTGAAACGATATGCTGTCTACGCCGAAATAATAAGTAATGAAAGAAAATGGTTCATATTCTCGGGCCACGTGAACTTGGACCCAAGAATAGGGGGGCAACTAATGGGGAAAAGCATACAGAGGGTCTTATGAGCCGACCCTGATAAACCAGCATAACCTCGACTCTAGATGGAATGACCTAGAATGCACCAAAGATGTTTGACCCGGGGCCTTCTTATTTATCATATACTGAGGCCCTCGATGAGAAGGTGAGAGTGTCCCTTGGTACCCGGCTCCAAGTATCCCACGAGTAGCCCTGACGGCCAGTCGAAGCACCTGGGACCTATAGACTACTCGAGACCCCAAGGCCCCCAGGGTTAGAAATTCCCCGACCTGCTAAAGTGTGATCGCCTTGACAACCCAATTTAAGGATAAGCATGATCTGAAGACTGTTATGCGAATAACATATTCTTTACAGCAGACCTGCCAATTCTGAGAAAAGGACAGAGGTGGCAGGAGAAGACGCACCCAAGAACGTGGAGGAAAGCGACATGCGAAAACGTAAGGGAAAGCGACATGCAGGAACCTGGGAAGAAAATGACATGCGGGATCCACCCCTACTCGAGCCTATAAATACGTGCCCCAATTGATCCTCCACGTATGAAACATCAGAAACCCTAATAAAAGAGAGAGTTCTACTTCCTACAGTCCCCCTGTTTTTTTGAATTGATTGTCGGAGAGCTAGAAGCCAGCACCCCGCCGGTGCTAGCTACCTGACCCTCTCTCGTTTTGTGTGTGCAGAGCCCGCCCTGTCAAGGATCTGGGACGACAGTGGACCATCTCATTGGTGTAAAGGGTTTTGCTCATCTGATACCCCGTCAACTATTATTATTATTATTATTATTAGTTGATAGTGTTTTATTTGAGACTTCTAGATAGTACCCAGATTTTAGTGTAGTTTCTTTTCTTATTGTTGCTCCATTTAATTTCATCATGTGAATTTTCACTAATGAAATTTTTTTTTGTTTATTCTATTTATTTTTCATTTATATAATCTTGCATAATTTCTGTATCCCATTCACTTGTTTGTTGATTAATTACATCCTTAATTTTTTCAGTAGTACATCATATTAATTTTTCCGATTACTTTATATCCATTTATTGAAGGGATCCAGGGGTCTTTGCAAAAATAAAAAATTTCTCCATTACCTCCTTCCTCTTTTTGTTAATTCTCTCCCTTTTATTTTTCTTTTCCACCCCCATGAGCAGTTGTTTGTTATTTTTGCTTCGAGGAAATCTTTATTTGGGTAATATATAGATTTTAATAGTTTTACCCATTGAGAGTTAGGATTTTGGGAATTCTCCATGCTTGTCTAGCTAATAATGCTTTATTAAAAGCATGTAGGTCTCTAAAACCAATTCCCCATTACCTTTGTTTTATTTTAAAATTTTCCATTTTATTCAGGTTATTTTCTTTTCTTCTTTCTATTCTCCCCACCAAAAGGATCTTTGTTTTTTAATCTACAAAATCACATATCTTTTTAGGTATAGGAAGCATGACATGGCATAGAATGGTAAGGCTGTTATTACTGTCTTTAGGAGTATTTCATTTCCAGCTTGGGTAAGTATCTTCTCTACTTTCCACCCTAAGTATTTCCTTGAGTGTTGTGACTGTTGTGTATTTAAAGTTTGTATTATTTTATCTTTTAAATGGTTTAGGGTTAGAGATTACTTGGTTCTTTAAGAAGAAAACCCTACTTCTCAAGTTCCAGCTCTAGGAAAACACTACCCAGAGTCCATGGAATCTCCACCATGGAAGCCAAAACATGTCGCAGGCTGAGGAGAGGAAGAATACCCCTTCATGAGTTTCAAAATTCCAAACTTTATTTCATTCTATCATAACAGTACAAGTCAAGTAGGCCCTCTTTTATAGACCAAAATAAACAAAATAAACAAGAAACTTGCTAAATAAGAAACATAAACTAATAGGACTCCTAATACTATACTTCCTAAGAAGACTTTCTAAAAAAGCATTGAGACTAAAATAAGCTAAAAAGTGGGCTGTAGAGGATGACTTGATCAGTACTATAGATAATGATGTGCTGCTGAACTTGTCCAAAAACAAAAACTATAATTCCACCTCAGTCCTAACTCTAATAAATCATAAATTATTAAGTAAAGCAGTAAAAACACTCAAATTAAGGACTCAAACAGCAAATAAACTCCTCTCTTTATGTCCAAGCACTTTTTTTCCACGTGTCTCTATGTGGACCCCACCAAGCCACTTGTGGGTCCCACATGGTCTTCAATGTCCGCTTCACAATCTCTCTTCAACTGTTGTGTTACCATTATTATTATTATTATTATGGTACTTTTTGAACCATGTGAAAGGGGGTCTTGTATATCCTAAATCAATTAAATTCCCTTCATTTAACATGATATTTGCTTCTTTAAGTTTCCATATAGGTATATGTTGTCCACCTATTTTATCCTCTTTGCTCTAAATACAAGTCCAGTCTCCTATACATAATAGAGGTCTTCTTATTTGTTTAATTTTTTGAGCCAATTGTCTTAAGAAGTATTTTCTTTTTCCCCTATTTGGTTCAACATATACAAAGAGACATGTCGAATATCCTTGTATAAGTCCCGTATCTAGTTCTACCATTATGTATGTTCTACATGATTATTTAAAATTACATGTTATATTTTTCTTCTAAATAATAGCTACCCCTCTGATAAACCCACATAGTCAATACAGTAAGTATTCCAATCTAGACTAATTTTAGCCTTTTTATCAATTCTGACCCTCAGCATTTTGTTTTTGACAAGAAATAATATCTCGGTTTTGTGATTTTATTTGTGATTCATCACCCGAATTGTCAAGGATTGGCTGATTCCTTGACAGTTCCTTGCTATAACTTTCCTTGAGTGCCTTGGGGCTGATAAGGGAAAACCACCTGAACCCATTTATTCTGTGAATTCAATGTTTGATATCTAATTTTCCTACCAACACTACTAAGCATGCTTGTATTTCTAGTAACTATGTATATTTTTTTGTTTCCATCTAAACTTTTAAAGCTATAAAAAGTAAACATCCATGTATTCCATACCTGAGGTCTCACGACCCGAGTTTTCCTCTCCCCGAGTTGTGTTGGGGATAAAACCAACTCTAATTGCAACAATCATGAGTTTGGGATATAGATCATTCCATATCCCAAAACTTGGTCTTTAAACCTCAAGGCATGACCTTCTTTACTCCTAAGCTCTCTTTCTTTCAATCACTCTTATTTCTCTTTCTTGACGCCATTTCTTTGCTTTACCTTTCTTACTTTACATTTTTTAATTCTTACCACTTCATCTTATTTAATCCATTTATATATGACATTCACAAGGTTGCAACAAAACTTAAATATCCATATCTTTTCTCATTCTTATATCTGTATGTGGTGGAATATAACATAGAACATTGGCCAAACTTAGAAACTTGTTCAGCAGAATACTTACCTTCACATCAATGCTTTTACAATTGGCTATTCAAATCAAAGTATAGGAATCAAATTTATGATGATTATAACATCATACGAAATTCTCTATTGAAATGTAAAAACCATCATTTTCAATTCAACATTTAAAAGTAGATCCCAAAGTTACATCGTCTCAAATAGAGTGCTTCAAATAGCACTTGTGTGAAGTATTAATATTTAGAATGATAAAATACCGAAATAACAGAAGTACTATCGCCTCTCTTTCTCTTGAGTAACATTTACCTTTAGCAATGGTGCTTTTCAAGTGTAGGCACCTGATCGTATGTTCCCCATCATGAATCAATTTGTGAGACGTCAATTTTTAGGTGAGCTTGACGGGTTCAATATGTAATTATACAAAAAGACATGAAATGGAGACAAGTAGAGCATGGTACAGTCATAACATTAAACATGTGGATAAAAGTCATAAGTGAGAATAATAATATATGGATTCATATCAAATCACATATTTTAACCCCCAATGACAGGATCTTAGTCATTAATTAACTCCCAATGATAGAATCTTATGCCATCATTTAATCCCTAATGGTGGGATCTTGTGCCATCATTTAACCCCTAGGGGTGAGATCTTATGCTATCGTTTAATCCCCAATGGCAATATTTTATGCCATCGTTTAACTCCCAATGACGGGATCTTATGCCATCGTTTGAAACCCAATGACGGGATCGTATGCCGTCGTTTGACTCCCAATGACGGGATCTTATGCCATTGTTTAATGATAGGATCTTGTCATTGATTAACTCCCAATCAGAGGATTTTTTATATTTCCACTTGCTTATTATGTGTCAAGCTTATACCTTCACTTCACGTTTCAGTGCTTACTTTCCCTTTCATTAACTCTTGTGATTTTTTTTCATATTTTGTCATTCTTTCTCATCTCTTTATTCTTTGATGTGTGATGTAATCTTAGCATAGATCTTTGGTGTAAGACAATGCCAATCATTTAGTCATGATAATTTAAAACATGGGTGGATATAACAATCAACACGGTGGCTCGATTTAGAAGGTGCATATAACAATCCATTCGCATGAGTCCAAAGGATTTCTAATTCACATGAATCATATGAGGACAATCATTTTATAAGTGCTTTACAACTTGATCCATTAATGAGATAGTCAAAATGTGGGAATTCTCATGAGAAATCAATAGAAGGATCAATCACAATGAGAATCGGGGGTTGTGGGAATCCACCGTGAACTATTATCATGGATGTCATAAAATGCATGATCAATGAAGTAATTAAACGATATTATACAATCTAATGATAAAAAATAGGGCATCTCATGGAATCAATCAATGAACTTATCCAAGGAAATTCATGGATTCATTCACATAATAGAAGCTTCATTGTTCTCACACATGGATCATGAATATAATAATATAGATCCATTAAATTCTTAGGATTTATAGGAACAAGGGAAATTCTTCTCTACAGTAGGGTGTGTATACTTAACCCAAGGTGATTCATGCATAATTCAACAAATCAAACATGCATAGATCAATAGAACATAGGGAAATGAGGTTTCACTTTCAATTCATCAACATATCACCAATTCCCATCAAATTTCACATCAAACAAGGCATCATTTCATACATGGAGAAATCAAATCAATAGATCATCAATTAAGAATCAAGTGGAGATTCTAGGGTTCTAAGAGAGGAACATCTTATATACTCTTTAGACAATTGTTTATTCCTTAAGAAAACTTAAGATTAATAGCATAGGGTATCAAATCTTTCATCAAATTTAATCACAAATAAACAATGGAGGGTCAAGAAGCATTTCTAAGATCCTAATAGACGGAAATTCCATTTACTGTTTCTATAATTACTTCTTGGAAAAAGTTTAGATCAATAGCATAAGGCATCAAGGCATTCATGGAGACACAATCAACACTACAACATTCAAGAATCAATTAGGATTTCTAAGATCCTAAGAAAGGAAATTCATATATTTCTTGCATAATTACTTTTAATTCATTCTTCCCTTCAACGAAATCTCTTGATTAAAGCTTGTTTTCAACCATTTTCTTTGCAAAGTTTACATAGATTTGATCAACATTCATGGTAAAATACCATTCTAGCATCAAATTTCACAAGTCTTACTTACTATTGTCTAGATCCTGGAATTTATGGCCTACCTTACTTTTTAGAGAGGAAGCTCTCCTCTTTCCCAATTTTCCTAAAATTCTCTCATCTTTTATTTCTCCGTCTTTCAATGGTCATTTATAACTAAATAAGGTACATAAATGAATTTGGTTCGTCCCATGTGGGTCCCATATAATTTTGAAGCAAAATCATGCATGACACAAATCCCAAGAACAATCTCGAATTGTGATGACCGATCACCAACTTTGGTGACCTATCATGCGGTGCCCCATTCCGGGGTTGGTGACTGATCATGCGGTGATCCGTCACGGGCATGGGGCACGAGATTCTGGTTTCTAAAATGATCATTTTTCTTGTGGTGATCGATCACCAACTTTGGTGACCAATCACATGGTGCACCATTATAGCCTTGGTGATCGATCACTAAGGCCAAATCTTGAAATTTCTTGTTTTTGGTCTTCCAAGTCCAATCCGTTCAATTTCAAGGTCTCCTAGCTACTCCTAACCCATGATTAGGCCTCTAAAGTGTTAAAGTTAGTCATGTAGGTCAAGATACAATGATCTCAAGTCTAGACATGTGGTTTTGGGTCCGAATATCTTGGTTTTACCAAGATTTATGGATACGTGGTGTTACATGAGGGTCACCACGATCATTAATTGGAGCTTTAGAGAAAGTACCTTTCCCCTTTTTTCTCTCTTGGCTTTGTTTCTTGTCCTTTTATTCCTTTTCTAGTGTGCCATTGCTTGTGTCACCATTTGGCATGAGGTTTTTCCTTTTTATTTTTAATTTCTGCCAAACACTCCTATATATCAATTTCGGATTTTTCTTTCTTTTTCAAAGTTTCTTTCTTTGGTATGGCTTGAAACTGGAAGGGGACATATAGTGTCTCTGCACTATTGTTTGTATGGGACAAGCCTAGTCTGCTAGTCAATTCAAGTTCCAAACTTGTATCAAAATTTGTCTTGTGACCCCCTGAGTGGTTCTTTTCTAGGCCATATTTTTAGGTTGGTTCAACCACTTATCTAATTTTTATTGAACCTGGTTTTTTATATTGGGGATATAAGAGCATATTTAGTTCGTTCTTCTTATTTAGAATCAAGGGTGTTGTACCTTTTCTATCGCATGAGCCTCTTTCTTCTTCTTCTATGCTTTCCTTGTTTGTTTTTTCCTTAATTGCATCCTTCTCTTGATTGCAGGTATGGTATTCCAGTAACCAGAGATTTGGGATTGCTTAATTGTTGCAGTGTTTTGGTCCATATGCCCCCTAGATTCGGCTTCCGGGTTTCCTTTTTGCTCTTACTTCACTCACCTAAGAAGGTATATTTTGAAAATTTCATTTCATTTGGGTATGATACGTACGATGTTCTTGGCTAGCTTCTACCAACAACCGTTGGAAAGATATGCGTTTCTCTCACCAGAAATCGCTTGAGCTTCCTTTTTGGGATATTACCTTTTGGGGTTTGTTCATGATTTCTATAACTGAATTGGAATCTGAATCTGGTCTTGGTATTGCCGATTTTGAGTTGAGTTGGTTGCCTTCCAACTCGACTCGGACTCGTTTTCACCTTCTGGTCTCTGGTTTTGATTCCTCTTTTTCTCCATAGAGGATTTTTTTCTTCGTTTTTAGCGTATATTTGATGGGAATATTGGATGATGGAGCCGGAATTACCTCTATTGTTTGCATTTTTTCTTTGAATATGTTATGCTCGCATGTGATTACCAAACCCATGTCTTTGTTGAATGATAACAGCCCTAAGTCCCCTCTGCTTATCTTTGAAGTGCTTTTCGCACTCCTTCAACTCATGACCAAGTCGGCCACAATAAGAACATAATTTTGGTAGATTTTCATAAGAGATGGGGATGTGAAGGTCAGGTAGATTGTCTTTTTCAAGAGTGATCTTTGTCCTTAAAAGTTGATTTAATTGTAAACTAACCTTTATCCTCATATATTTTCCAATGAAGTCTCTGTTATCAAAGCTCTTGAACGATCCAATCTTTTTGACTAATTTCTTACCTACTGATTCAGTTCTATAATCTAATAGGAAGTCATATAGTTGAACCCACCAATCTACTTCTTTAAAACTAAATTTTTTTAAACTTACTCCCGGTCTCCACATTGTTAGCATGATAAGGTACCTATTAAAGGACCATGGAGCCCCATCCAAGACTTCTTGGATGTCCATTTGATGTTGAAATTGGAAAATGTAGATACTTGAATCGGGTCTCTTCAATTTTAATCCATGTCTTGGGCACCATCTTGCGTGAAGAAAAGAGTATAAACCATTGAAAATCACATACCTCTTTGTGAATGTCTTACCGAGCATACAGAGTTCCCATTCGATGTTATGTAGATCTTGGTTCTCTTCCTCTATTCTGACTCTATCATCCTCTACCTAGAGCTTACACATTTGATCAATCAATGCTTCATCTTCTTTTGTCACCCTCTTTCTATTGCAGGGGATGACTGGTATGATTACTCATTGTTGATATAGGAAAATAGAGATGATACCAAAGTTGATGTAGAATGATAGCCAAAAATTTCAATAAACCCAAAGTGATGTAACAGAAGCAAGAATAAAGCTAAAGGACCAAGAATTGAACTTTAAGTACAGTTTGAGTAATCAAGATTTAATGAAAATAAAAGAAGAAACTTGATTAGAGGGGTTTAAAAGAATAAAAAGAAAAGAGAAGAAAAAAAATCCTATTAGGGCAATTCTGGAAATTTTGGGCTGAAACCCGAAATTACCAAAATGCCCCTACTAACACATCAAAACTTTACGAAATTTTAATTGTAGATTTTAACATCTATTAGTGATCTATGGTCAAATTTTCATGAATTTTGGAATTGATTTGATTTATCAAATCGTGAAAACTCGACTTTTCAAGATTCTTTAATGGAGAAAGTGAAAACAACAAATCATAACATGAACAAAGAAGGAGAGAAAAAGAAAGAAGAAATACAGAGAAGAAAGGAAAGAAAAAAAGAAGAAGAAAAAAAGAAGAGAAGAGAAAAGTGTACCTTGTGGAGAAAACCCTATCCCACACATTGGAAAACTCTACCTAGGTTCACGCTTTAGCACAAAACTTGAAGAGGAGTTCTACTCATGGAGAGCAAGAAACTAGCCAAAATTTTTATTAATTCCATCATGTGTCCCCATATGTCTTCTCCTGTGGACCTCACCAAGGCCATGTATGGACCCCACATAGCTCTACAATTTGCATCAATTGTCCACCTTCTGTTTTAGAATGACGATCTCCAATTCAGGTATACATGCAACTTCACCATTTTGGGCTCTTGTGATAGAATGCTTTTGTGCAGATCACAAATATTGAGACTCTTAGCTTGATCTGGATGGTCACAAGCAAGAGGAAAGAGTATTCCTCAGAAGGAGGGGAAGTGATGGGGACATCATGCCACGTGGTGGCCTTAGGGTGTACCAGCATAGGAGAAAGGGTCACTTAACCCTTTGGATCGAGTAGGATGACCGGAGAGAGCCATGCATTGATTTGGAGCTGATTTGGAGTTTATCGAAGCACTTTCCTATATGGAGGCATGTGGGGCCCACTCCCTAGATTTATGGGGCCATCTGTGAACGTACTTGGAGGAGACACATGTTGGACCTTTTTATTTGATGTTTTGCCATTTTATTGGGATTTTATGGAGTTTTATTAGTTTATGTTGTGTTTTTTTATTAGTTATTAGAGTAGGGACATGGAGGGATTTCAGTTTTTTATATGGGGAACATTGGACATCATGTGTTAGAAGCCAA
>JAOXJP010063772.1:1259-15560 GCA_025762735.1 Platanus orientalis | reverse complement strand
ATAAAAGACCCTTTATAATTTGGTTGGGGCTGTCCTTGGGGTGCTTGTTCATGTGGAAGGACGTTTTTGAGCACAAGGTCACCTTCTTCTATATCTCTGGGTTTATTTTGGTTGAAAGCGGTTGCCATACTCCTTTAATAGACCTGACCATTACTAATTGCCTATAATCTTTTTTCGCCAACAATGTTTAATTGATTATGTCGAGCTTGTGCCCATTTTGACTCTAGGACTTATGCCTCGACAAAGATCCTAAGACTGGGAATTCCTACTTTAATTGGCAAGACAACTTCCATTCCGTAGACCGAAGAGTATAGGGTAACACCAGTGGAAGTGCGGATATACGTCCGATAAGCCAATAATGCATATAGAATTTTTTTTATGCCAATTAGAATGATTTGATGTCATTTTTTTGAGAATTTTCTTGAGATTCTTATTGGTTGCTTCCACTGCCCCATTCATTTGAGGTCTATAAGGAGATGATTGATGGTGTTGAATCTTAAAATTTTGGCAAAGTAGTTTGAGATCTTTCCCTACAAAATTTGTAGCATTTTTTGTGATAATCTTGCTGGGGACACCACACCTAGAGATGATATCCTTGCTTATGAACTTTCCTGTGTTCTTTATTATAATTGTAGACAAGGATGTGGCTTTCACCCATTTTGTGAAGTAGTCGATAGTCACTATGATGTACTGATGTCCATTGGCTTCCTTCCGAGGCATGGACCCTACCACATCGATCCCCCACATAGAGAATGACCATGGTGTAGTTAGATTGTGTAACTCTGAAGACGGTGCCTTGATAAGGTTAGCATAAGACTGGCAAGTGTGGTATCTTTTCACATGATTGCACCAATCAACTTCCATGGTTGACTAATAATAACCTAAACAAAGAATCTTCTTAGCTAGCATGAGCCCATTCATGTGTGGACCACATTATCTGCCATGGATGTCTTCAATAATAAATGACGCGTCAGGCTCATCCACGTACCTTAAAAAGACATGATATGGGGATTTATTGTATAAGGAACCTCCATGTAGGATAAAGTGCATGGCCAATCTTTGCAGAGTATGTTGATCATTTTTGGAGGCCATAAAAGGGGATGTTTGATCTTCAAGGTACCTCTTGATGTCAAAGAACCAAGGCTCTCTATTTAGATCTGTTGTTGTAGTTTAAAGACAATAGGTTGGCTTTGATCTCTATTTAATTTCAATGGGTCTCATCAAGGAATCCTGAGGCATGTCAATCATAGAAGAAAGTGTAGCCAAGGCTTCTATAAAATGATTTATGTTTTGGGCCATAAAACTGAAGCTTAAGTACTTAAAGTTTTAGACAAGGCCTGAAGACAATCATGATAATCTAAGAATTTTTTGTCTCTAATGAACCATTCTTCGGTGGCTTGGAAGATGATTAGGGCCAAGTCGCTTTAAGTCATGTGATGCCTCTGTCAATAGTAGCTTTCAGGCCGATGATGTAAGCTTCATATTATACAATGTTGTTGGTACATGGATAGCATAGATGGACGACAATAGGAATGAGGGCACTTGTTGGAGATATAAGTATTTCTCCAACACCGTTTCCTCTCTGATTGATTGCTTCATCAAAACACATCTTCCATCGTACTAGCTTGGTCTGTTCTATCTTAATGTACAATATCTGTTCATCTAGAATATCAAGACTAGAAGACATGTGTTCATCAATTGGGCCATCAGCTAAGAAATCTATGATGGCTTGTCCCTTGATTTCTTTTTGTGGAATAAAAGATACGTCGAATTCGGACAACACCATGAGCTATTGGGTTGTCCTTCCTGTGATTTCTGTTTATGAGGATGTAAGAACAAACCACAATTCATTCCATAAAGTCTGTGTAATTCCTAAGGATCTAGTGGGACTATTAGATTTTCCTAAAGAATCCTCCTCACAGTAAAATGGTTACTTGTGAGAAAACCCACCACTGCTTCTAGTGAAAGAGCTCATAACATTTCTCTGCACGTCCAACCTAAACTCACCCTTCCAGTTCAAATTTTGGCACACCCCAATCCATACTTTTGAATGGCTTGACTCGCATCGACTACTCCTTGTTCAATATCTCATCTGTCGCATGATTTACTAATAGCCACCCTGTTACATCTACTTAGCTTCGGACAACAAGCAATGCCACACTTTGATCCATCAAATCTATGAAATGCTAGCTTTTAGCCATAGTCTGAACAACTATATGAAAGTTCGATTTTGATCCTAAGGGGGGGTGAATAGGATTTATAAAAATTCTTTTTAATTAACCCCTTCTTAAATTCCAATTTAGATGTTATGATGATACTTGGAATTTAATGCAATGCAATGGCAATTTACAATTTGATTTTTTAATTAATTTAAGTTTCTAATTATTTACAAACATGAAAGATTATACACTAAGTGCTAAACGTCCATGTAATAAGAGAGAGAAGAGAAAATTCACACACCACAAGCAAATACACAACACAAGTTTTATAGTGGTTTGGCACTTGGGCCTACATCCACTTTTAAAGCTCACTACTGAGCTACTAAATTTTATTTAGATTGAATTACATTACAATCAAGGTTAAAATTCTAAAACCTACTACTTGCAAAGGCAATCTTCTACTCTCGGTGTCTCTAACAAGAGCTCCGTCAATTCTCGGTGTCTCTAGCTGGTATGGTCTACACCCGCTATCTCCAATGGGTGGTATAAGGTCTACACTATAAATTTGAAATCAATACAAATTACCTCACAAGACTTGTGTAGTGCTTGATGCACATAAAGGTGGTTTCTCTTTTGTTGAGCTAGTGTGCAAATGGATTTCACCAAGCTTCCAAGAGTGACTTTTTGCTTCTTGGAGCTTCTAACAAGGGTTTACTTGGGAGTAAACCCTTCACCTTGCTTCCCTTTTCTTGTTCTTCAAATGTGGAGTGCTAGGGAAACACTTAAAGGATCTTTGATCTTCAATGAATGCTTATAAAAGTTATCATTTAGTAGTTGGGAGGAGTACATGCCTTAGTTTCTTCAAATCTCTCTTCTCTTTTATGTTCAATGTGTTCTCTAGTGTTAGAGAGCTCATTTGAGCCTCTCTTATACTTATAGGGGATGAGCTCAATTGTGCACCCTTGATTTAGCATCTTTCCCAACAGTCAAAAAATCTCAGGCGTTGAAATGTTTTTTTTTTTTGAATTAATTTCTACGATTTTGGATCTATCTGGCTATGTCGGATTAATCCGCAAGGATCTATCTGGCATCCCCAGATTAATTTGGTGTCTCAGGCTAAGAAACCCGAGCCTTGCTGGATTGATCCAATAAGTAGTAGATCAATCCACTAAGTGTGGTTTGATTCGACACCCACCAGATCGATCCGGTTCCCCTGTTTTTCTACTATTTTACCTTGATCCTACTCCCAAACATTTGGGAACCTATGTAGGAGGAATGGGTTGGTCCATTAGGTCATACAATGGTATTTTGTTCATTTTAGCTTTTTTTATCATGATGTATACCCTCATATACCTTTCTTGATCTTGATGAGGTTTGAGTCTTTAAGTCTTGAACCTTGGCAACTTAGGAACAGATCTATCCTTGGCTTCAAGTTCTTGGTGTTTATCTTCCTTCTTGGGAACCAGGAATACTTGATGATTATAGACATGAGTAAGATATACAATATGCTCATGCCATGCCTAATCTACCACTCCATGCATTTTACACTCTATGAAATTGACAATTTACATTAACAATCTCCCCCTTTAGCAATTTCATAACAAAACATAATGAAATACATGGATGGAGTATAATAAATATATGCAATGAAATGACAGACTCCATAAAAATGCAAGAGTTATACAGTTACACAAATAAGACTAAATGATGTGTCTTAAAGTCTTGAACTCTCCCTTGATGTGTGCTTGGGCTTTGAGTTTAAGTTCTTTGCTTAGATGCTTGGCCTCTCAACCTAAAAGCACATTTGACAACCAGTACCTCTCTCAAGCTAACATAATGTAGTCAAATGGAAATGAAATAAACAAAATACATCCAAGCAAGCACACTCAAACAAGCATATAAGAGATGCAATATGAATGACATGTACATTAGTTCATTGCATAAAAAATTGTTTAACTTTTTGAATTAGATCCCCCTAAATGCATTACTCCCCCTATATCAATGTACATATTGACTGTGATATGTTCTCCCCCTTTTTTCATGAAATTGGCAAATGTGAGATGGTAGAAACAAAAATAGCATGATACTAAACAAAAAAGTATTTTGCATTCATATATAAACTTTGTAAGTACATAGAGGGTTATAAAAAGTGAGGAAAATATAAAAAGTAATAGCACTTAGCCTCACACGCTAAGCCTCATCCTCATCCTCATCACTCTGTGTCCGTAGATCGAGTAGGACACTAGGATGGTGAGGAAGCTAGGGAGCCACAGTACACTCCAATCTCTTAATCTTGAGCTCAATACTATTGAGCTTGTTAGCCATCTTCTCCAGGTGGCTAATGATATGGCCTGATAACTCCTCGAGACCTTGCAAGGTCTCTCGCACAAATGTAGGCATTAGGGGATCGCCTTGTAGGGATACTAGAGCTCGAGGAGGAGCAACTATCTCTGCTACTAATGGTGGAGGCATAGCCATTGGTGGGACCTCCATGTACACAGGAGGTGGTGGTGCTAATGTGGATGGAGCAGCGGAAGGTCCTACCTCAAAAGGCATCTTCTACTTCTTTGACTCTCAACACCCAAATCTTGACTCGAGTCATGTGATAGCATAAGGACAACACAACATCATTTAGGCATCAAGCCTCTAGGCACCCTTATCTTAGGAAGAGAAAACCTAGACTTGAGGAGGTTAAGAATTCCCAAAGAGGTCTTCCCAGATGTTCCAGTTGCAAATGAACCAGTCAAAGCACCTCATTACAACCCAAAATGCACCATTTTAAGACAAACCCTAATCTCACTCAAAAGCATCAACAGGACTTTGAGGGTCTACATTTTAGAACCCCATTCATGTCATCAATAAGTTTTCTACCTCTTATAAACCTTTCTCCAGTAAAGCATCACAGATAGAAAAATTATCATTTTGCCCTTTTGCCTTCAAAAGCTTAATACCCACTATCTGTCATCCAGATCACTGAATTTCTCTGCCTACATAAGCCTTCTTGTCATGAACCATCATAGGCAAAGAATTCTCATTTTTTGACCTGTAGGCAAAAAAATTTCCATTTTACCCTTTTCACTCAAAGAATATACCCTTAGACCCTCAAAGGATCCCCGGAGCCTCTCCTATGGTCCAAATGATATAATTTCAGATCCTATGCATCCCTGAGTCTCCCTACTCTAGGGATCTCACCACAGATCAAACATCGCTCGAGAACAGCAACAACCAATTTCTCAATCTATGATAACCCTGACCAAGAAATGACCCTTGTAAAAGCTCTAAAAAATTCATCCAACCTCTGAATTTAAAAAGGTCAGTCACCATATCTCGGCCTTGACCTTAGCTTCAAATCTCCAGGTCTGAGAAGAGAATTTAAAAATCTTGAACCTTTGTGAAACCTTAAATCTTCCCCAAAAGATCAAAAAGTTATTTTGTCACATTTCGCTCTTATGGAGTCAAAATATTCTCCAGACCTCCAAATCAAGATCAGTCGGTGTCTATTTCTTTAGAATCACGAGGCCTTAGAAAAGTTGTCTAAAGAGCAGTACTTTCATGAAATCTATCTACCAAGATTCTCTCAAATACTCCAAAAAGAGCGACAAATCAAGTGCTCGACCGACTCCCAAGAGTTCATCTGAAATCATAAATTCAGATAGTTAGTGGCCACACCACTGTAAATTCAGAGCCTCTAGACTATCAAATTCACAATAATTTGTAGAAAATCTATGGTCCAGGCAATCATTTCTGCCCAAACCCAGAAAAAACATGTTTCATCTGTATTTGGCGTATAAAATGCCCTTAAAAATTCTCTCAGACCTTAAATGCGGCAAGGTAAGAGCCATTTTCTCAGTTTCACCCTTGCCCTTAATAAATCATTTCACAAAATCCTAGTTTAGAGAACGTTTATCCATTCAATTCCACCTGGCTTCAGGCAACTATAGAAACCTAATCTCTCTAAGCGACTTTACTTAAAAAAATCCTTGACAGCTGCCCAAGAACCCAATAGCCAATCTGTCAGCTCCTATAGCTCCAAGACTCCTCAAACATCAAATCCCTCAAATATGGCCCATGAAGGCATTTTACAAAAGAAGCAGTAGCATTCCCTGTCCAATTTTATCAAATCGCTCGAAAAATGGTTTTTGACCTAATTTCTTGCTCGGGTACCATAATCTTGATTAGTCAGAAGCTGTGAATCACTTGGACCAAGGGTCATCTATCCCTGGGTGATTCTTGAATCAATTTTACCATCTTTCCATTTCAAAATGCATATGAGAGCTTTTCAAGTGATAAAACCCTGATTTCATCCCTTACCCTTTTCCTAATTTGGTTCTGACTAGACCAGTGCGACTAGAGCATCTCTGACCTCTGAGATTGACACTAACTGGGCCAACTTCCTAGCTGGAGAGCTCACGAGGAGTGACAGCAAAGAGAGGGTTCGAAAAAAATCAAAAAGCAGTCTTAGTCATTAAATGAGCTAAAATCTAGATATTTAGCATTAAATGCATTCACACCTTAAAGCCATTTTTGGCAGCCCTTGGATTGGCATCTTTTCATCTAATTTTTTACCCCTTTCCCTTGGATTAGAACCTTGAATTTCAAATCCCTAGAGATCTCATCACACCCCCCATTAGGCATCCAATGCATTCCTCTTGAACATTACAACCAATAGGGTTTTGCCGAAAGGCATCATCCCCTATGTCTCCCATGCACTTCACTCATCCATGCTCAATAGCACACCTCTAATTTCACCATCCATTCAATTATCACAGCCCAAATCTAACCCTCAATCTAGCTAAGTCACCCATCCATGCCTCTTAGCCCAAATCGATCCTAGCCCTCCACCTAGTTTAGGGATAGACATCATCTTAGCCCTCCATCTAGCAAACCCAAAGCTCAATCCTAACCCTCCATTACACCATTTTGGGGCTATAAATAGCCCCAAATTCGTGCAGCCCTAGGTTGGCAAGCAAAAAATGCTAAACCCTAAGAGAAAAATAGGGAGAAGAAGAAGAAAAAACAAGGATTCATCAACCCTAGCTCATTTTTTACCCAAGGTAAGCCTAAATTCAAGTTCAATTCATTCCCCTCATCAATATATATCAATTTAACATGATTTTATGTTGTCCAATTCATGCTAGAGCACTGCTCCAACTCGGGTTACATAGTAGAGGCTCAAAAACCTCTACTTGCTTTCATTTTTTACCCATTACCATGTCGATTTTCTTGTGATTTTTGTAGTAGGATCCTTAAACCCAAATTTTACTATGTTAGACTAGACATATACATGATATGCTATATTTAATTTTGTGAATTTATGAGTTGTGGAAGGCTTCAAGATGGCCCCCCTAAATAGACCCCAAAAAATGGGTCTTTTGAGACCTAGTTTTGATAAATATTTGTCAATTTTAGTTTGAATTTTATTTACATGAATCTGAAGCTCAAATTTTTATATGATGTTCATGTATATATCCCCTACTAGCATGCTTAATTTCATAATTTTTTCAAAACCCTAAGGGCTCTAAAATCAAAAAATCTAGTTGCTGGATTTTTTTCCCAGCAACTAACTCCTGATTTCTATGGAATTAAAAATCAGGCATTAAACAAATAGGCATCCAGAGAAAAATTAGGTGTTGAGATCTGGGACCCACCCTAGGGAGCCCTGATTCTTCTTTAGCTCTGTCCCATGGCAAAATTGGCCTTTGAAGTCCATTCCTATGCATGTGCACCTTTGTGGGCCCTTATTTCTATCCCAATGTCTGATTTTAAATTTAGGCGTTAAACCTAAATTTAAAAATCATGTTTTTTTTCCAAATTTAGTTAAGTGTAAGTCCACTCTAAGGTTAGTGCAAGGACCTAGGAGAAACCCTACCCCTCTGGCCCCTACTTTGGTGGCCCAAAACCCTAAATTGGCTACTGGTTTAACACTCAATGCCTGAATTTCCCCTGAATTAAAATTCAGGCATTAGGCTTGCAATAGATGATTGTATGACCTATTTTAGGAGATCATATCTCCACGTGGCCCACATCCAGGACCCACCAAACCACTCCAAAAGATTGCATAAAAGTGTTGATATGATCAGCTTCCCCAACACCTAATTTTCACCCTGAATTAAAATTCAAGCATTGAGAAAAAACAAGCGTTAAGCCTATAAAATAGGAAAAAAAATTTCTTTCCCTTTCTTTCTCTTCCATTAAGGTTGACACCTAACCCTAAGGAACTAACCAGTGAGTCATTTAGAGGGGTCTACCATTCCCTTAAAGACTTAACCCATAAGGGGTCTCCTACAATCAGAATAGGACAAATTAAAGAACAATTTTTAGACTATTCATAAGCCAACGCCTAATTTTCACCCTGAATTAAATTCAGGCATTGAAAAATTAGGTGTTGAGAGTAAAATTAGGCATTAAGCCTGAGAAAAATCCAGCAAGATTCTAATTCAACATTAGCAAAGCATGGGCATTGACATAAGACTAAAACTTGTATGAATAGGAGAAATCGCCTTAAAAAGGTAGGTATTTGGGGTGCCTAACACCTTCCCCAAGTGCAACCAAACAACTTACCCTAAATCTCAAGAACACATACCAGTATTAGGAGTTAAACCCTAAACCTTCAACTCTAGACTTCCCCTCTTCCCCGAAGAGGAGAATCGACATCTAACTTTGTCGATTAAAACCTGAATTTGTGGCAACTCCAAGCGAAGCCTAACCCTCGCAAGGAAAGGGTTAGCCCCCGGAGAGAAGTGAGGCCGAAGTGGGTGCCCCACATCCACATTAAGTGTGTGCCCTCTCAAAGCATTCGTTGGATAGTCGACTGGTCTATCTTGGCTCCCTGCTTTAAGGTGGTGGCATCCTTGGGGAATAATACCCCACAAACCTCTAAAAGGTGTGTAATCATCACACCATAAGGCAGCAGGTGGGAGGCGCTAGGGTTACGGGCCTCTGATATGATAACATGGCACATGATAGCCCTAATATCTACCTCTTTCTTGGTAAGGAGGGAATAGATGATATACACCATCAAGTTGGACATGTCATTGTTGTATGTCATATGAACAAATTATATGTGAATATCAAATTGAGAAGACACACTTCAAGGTGACACTCCATGGCCTGGAGTTTCCCAAACCAGGTTGTTCCCTCACGACCAAAGACCGCTGAGATAGCCACCTTATCAAGCTCCTTGGGAAGGAATGCCACTGCTTGGCCAGTGGGCCTGGTTATCCCATGCAGAGTGGATGGATCAATATCCATTTGAACTCCATAAAACTCTATGCTAAATGATAGTGTGTCGAGGTTGGAGTCATGGATGTTCGACCAAAAGACCCGCACGGCCTCCTCTTGGACTATGCCCTTAATGGTCATCAAGGATTCCCATCCACCGGGCATGAGCTCATACCCTCTAAGGTGATCAAATAAGGTCTTCTCGTGGACGTGTTCCTCTATGGCTATCAACCACTTTGAGAAATAATGCTTGTAGTTAGCGAGGCAGGAATCATCAAGAAATGGCCTGTAATTGAGTGGAGGCAGGCGCATAGGCTTTTGTATTGGCAACTTCGAGGTTGTCGGGGCTTTCCCTTTGTCGGTATTCTTCTTTGGTGGTGCCATTGAGGTAGATTTAGTAAGAGATGGAAGGATGAAATACTCAAGGAAAACACAAGGGAGGAGAATGAACAAGAGAACAATGAGGAAGATATGAAAATTTTTCCTTTTTAAGCTAATTGATGGTTCATTTCTCGCTAGAACCGCCGTGTTTTGGATTGATCCGGCTATGCTGGATAAATCCGGGAGGATTGATCTAGTGGGATCCGGATCCATCCGGATGTGCAAAAAATGCACACATTTGCCTCAATTGATTAGTTTTTTACAAATTTTGCCCCTCCACTTCATCATTCCTTAATGATAAAATCTCACACATCCCAATTGCACTCTTCAAGTGCACAAACATTTTTGAATCAAGTGGTTTTGTGAATAAATCGGCCAATTGACTCTCAGTTTCAATAAACTTAAGAGCAATCACTCCTTCCACTATATCTCAAATGAAGTGATGTCTAATGTTTATATGTTCAGTGTGAGAGTGTTGAATAGGGTTCTTTGAGATTTGAATAGCACTCTTGTTGTCTACAAGCAATTCCATCAGTGATGACTTGAGACCATAGTCTTTCATCATTTTCTTTATCCATAGAAGCTGAGTGCATCCACTACCTACCACGATGTATTCGTCCTCAGCAGTTGACAAAGATATTGAGTTTTGTTTCCTATTGTGCCAAGATACTAGGAAATTTTTGACATAAAGCACCCTCCACTTGTGCTTGTCCTATTGTCTACATTTCCAGCATAGTCTGCATCTGAGTAACCAGCTATGACACTATTGGTATCGAATGGATACCATAGTCCATAGTTTAGAGTCTCACAAATATATCTAATAATTTGTTTTGTGGCTTTGAGATGTGACCCTTTTGGACCAGCTCGGTGTCTAGCACAAACATCAACACTAAAGGAGATGTCTGGTCTACTTATAGTGAGATAAAATAGACTACTTATCATACTCCTATACAACTTAGTGTCAACATCTTTACCCTCTACATCTTTATTTACTTTCTCACTAGTGTTGATGGGGGTGTGAAGAGATTTGGATTTAGTCATTCCAAACTTAGACACTAAGCCCTTGGCAAATTTGGATTTGTTTACAAATACACCATCCTTGGTTTGCCTAATTTAAAGTCCTAGAAAGAACTTTAATTTCCCTTCCTTATTCATTTCAAATTCACTCTTCATGATTTGAGCAAACTCATATGTCATATCCTCCTGTGTGTCACCAAATATTATGTCATCAACATAAATTTGAGCTATGAGTATAAAGTCATCATTTTTCTTTATGAAGAGTGTTTTGTCAACACTCCCCCTTGAGAATTGATTTTCAAGAAGAAATTTAGTCAACCTCTCATACCAAGCTCTTGGAGCTTGTTTGAGACCATAAAGTGCTTTTTGAGCTTATACACATGATTAGGCTTATGGGGGTTTATAAACCCTTCTGGTTGCTCCACATAAACTTCTTGTTGGAGCACACCATTCAAGTAAGCACTCTTGACATCCATTTAAAATACTTTAAATTTCAAATGACATGCAATTGATAGGAGGATTTTAGTTGATTCTAACCTTACTACAGGAGCAAAGGTCTCTTCAAAATCAATTCCTTCCATTTGAGCATAACCTTTAGCAACTAATCTTGCTTTATTTCATATTATGGTTCCATGCTCATCCATATTATTTTTAAAAATTCATTTGGTACCAATTATGTTTTTGTCATTTGGTTTTTCCATAAAGTACCAAACACCATTCATTTTAAATTGGTTAAGCTCTTCTTACATGGCCATGATCTAATCCGGATCATCAAGAGCTTCCTTTACCTTTCTAGGTTCAATTTTAGATGTAAAACAAATATAACCAATAATTTTTTTATTTGTTTTCTTGTTTTAACACCCTCTTTAGGATCTCCAATGATGTCTTTTGATAAGTGACCTTTGACTAGTCTATTTTCCTTGAGATGGCTCACATCATCATTTGTTTCCCCAGACTCACTCCCAGAGTCATGTGAAGGAACATTTCTAGGAACTTAGGTTCCTCTTGAGGGTCTACTAATCCCTTTTCTTCCTTGTCTGTTTGAGTCTTTGGTTGGTCATTTATGATGACATTTATAGACTCTTCCATACTAGAAGTCCTCTTATTGAATATTCTATAGGTCTTGCTTCTAGTGGAATATCCAAGGAAGATCCCTTCATCACTTTTGGAATCAAACTTTCCCAAGTTTTCTCTATCTCTTAAGAAATAGCAAGTGCTTCCAAAAACTTTGAATTACTTCAAATTTAGCTTTTTGCGATTCCATATTTCATCTAATATTTTTTAAGTACCCAGCCTCAAATGCACCATATTGCTTATATAGCAAGCGGTGTTTACGGCCTCAGCCTAAAAACTTTTAGGAATGTCCTTACTAGAAAGCATGACGGTAGCCATGTCTTGTAAAGTCATGTTCTTTTTTTCCACTACCCCATTTTGTTGGGTGTTTTGGGTGTGGAGAATTCATGTTTGATCCCACATTCATTACAAAAGTTTAAAAATTTGCTATTTTCAAACTCTCCTCCATGATCACTATGAATTCTCTTAATAGTGAGTTCTTTTTCCATTTGCAATCTTATACAAAGATTCTTGAACTCATTAAATGCTTCGGATTTATCTCTTAAGAATGATACCCATTGTATCTAGAGAAATCATCTATCATGACCATAAAGTACCTTTTGCCACCAAGGTTTTCAATTCTTGTTGGTCCGGTTAAATCCATATGGATTAGCTCCAATGGTCCTGTGGTGCCAATTTCGGTTAATTTCTTATGGGAAGCTCTAACTTATTTTCCATGTTGACAATCACCACAAATTAGGTTTTCTTGTCTACCTAGCTTGGGTATACCAAGAACTAAGTCTTTCCTACCTAGTTTAGACAAGTTCCTATAGTTTACATGCCCAAGCCTTTGGTGCCATAGGCTTATCTCATCTTTTTGTGTGATGAAGCATGTGTTTGGTCTACCATTCTCAAAGATATGACAATTTTCATTAGTATGAATACCCTTGGCAACAATTCCTTGTCTCTTATGTGAAAACCATCCTTGGTAGAAGGCATTTTGTCTTTTATCAAAAGCGTTTGGCTTTTGAGGGGAGACTTGACCTATTTGAGAGGATGTCATGCATTGAAGCATAGGATCATGCATGATAGATCATAAAGGCATAAGTGACATATAAGAACATGCCTATCAAGATCAGTACGTCACTAGTGAGATAAAGATGTACATAAGTATAAGATCACTAAAAGAAATCAATACACGTGCTTTTATGGAGTATACATGCTCAAGATGTGCTAAAGTGATTTCGACTTATATATATGTAGCTATGCTAATCTAAAGCAAATCCATCATGATCTATACGATACATGATAGATATCATGAATAGTCACATGCACACATCATAGGTCATTTTTCCATATGCTTTTAAGATTTAGAGTTGGATTAACACAAGCAGTGGACTTAAATTATGTGAATTAGTGAGGCTTCACACATGCTTGGGACAATTGACAATTTATTTTCCTTTGGTCAATTTATCTTCATAGATGATCAACACCATTGATGCTTCCCTTATCAAGGTGTTCTAGCAAGGTTGATACCACTCACCCGGACATATTCCTTATTAACTAATATTCTTTGAGCCAAAATCAGTTAATTTACCTTCTTATGATCTTTTGAAGATCATTCCCTTATCATTCTTTCGATCCTGCTTGTAGGGCTTAGATCCAATCCGGATCATCTAAAGCCCTCCTTCCTATGACTTTTATCAGGTCATGTTCATTGTCAAGATATCATCTTGACATGCTTTTACTCCAAAATAGGATGTGAGTTTAGATTTTTTCACCCAAATCCTCTTGGCCCATATTTCTTGGGTCTTTATTTATCTTGGGTGGATCATTTTCTTTTTCTTTTGAAAATGATTTTTGGGTTCTAAAAATTGATTTTTTCTTTTTTTAGATTTCTTGCATCTTAATTCTTTTAGAATAAGCTTGGTTTATTTCCCTAGACTCTTGGAGACTTTGGGCATGTAAGTCCCTTTGCCTCTTGATGCACCCATTTTTATATGACCATCTAATCCATAATAGTGGCATGTGATTAGAGGTCTTCTAGAAGTTGAATCATGACTTCTAGAGGTTGAGTCATGGCCTATTAGTAGGCTAGGTTCTTCCTTTCTTCTTTCATGATGAGTACATGTTTTGTTATTAAAAGAAGATCGTCTTCTACCATACATCTTGGCTTGTGGGAAGACATTGACCTTATTTTTGCCTTTTGCATAGGCATTCTTAGGATTTACATTCCTTTAGCTAAGGAGACTAAGAGATTTCTTCTCATGCTCTTTTAATTCATATACTTGAGTAAATAGATCAATTGATCTTTTTGACAGTCCGGAGCATGTGAATTCAAGACTCTTTTTGTTCTTTTCTAGAGATTTGATTTTTGGTTCAAGTTCTAAAGTATTGTTGGACAAGATTTCATTGTTGTCAACTAGTTTCCTCTTTCTTACCTTCTTATTTATTTTTTCTAGGTTGAGGA
>JAOXJP010063752.1:0-15561 GCA_025762735.1 Platanus orientalis | reverse complement strand
CATCAGCTCCGACAAGTGATTTTCACTTTTTGGGAGAGGGTGCATTTCACTTGTTGGCGCTGATGTGCCCGCCCCTTGACATGGGAACAGAGAGGAGCAATTGTTAAGAGGAGCGGATACAATCCACTCTCGGAAGATGCGTTACCGGTTCGTGCCAGACTGCCAGTTCAGCGAAAAGTGTCCGATATTTTCCCATGCGGGTCCAGTCTTCATTACAACTCTTTCTACTCTCCAGCAACTTGCACCTCTCCCATGCTTCCCATGTGCTTAGAAGAAAATAAATTTAAAAAAAATAATAAAAGATGCAGCCTTCCCAACAATAAATAACCTGTACACATTGAACGATTTGGCTTCCTCCGTTCCTCGTTCGTTCTTTTCCAGTTTTGTATAGTTGCGTAGCTCTCACAGAGAAGGGTTAAAGCTTTTTAGGGTTTATAGTTTCTCCATTTAGGTAGGGTTCCCACGTTTTCTCTGAAAAATTTTGGTTAGGGTTTCGAGGAAATGGAGAAGAGCTCTGAATCAAGAAGTGCAGGAAGTGTACCCTGCGATTTCTGCAGCGAAGAGATCGCAGTTTTATACTGTAGAGCCGATTCCGCCAAGCTCTGTTTGTTCTGCGACCAGCATGTCCACTCGGCAAACGCCCTGTCTCGTAAGCACCTCCGTTCTCTGATCTGCGACAATTGCAGCTCCGAGCCGGCCTCCTTCAGGTGCTCCACAGACAATCTCGTGCTTTGCCAGGAGTGTGACTGGGACGCGCACGGGAGCTGTTCCGTCTCGGCCTCGCACCAGCGAAATCCGCTAGAGGGGTTCTCCGGCTGCCCGCCGGTGCTTGAGCTCGCTTCAATCTGGGGACTTGATCTCGGCGAGAAGAAATCCCCGCCACCAGTTTCGATATTTCCAAATTGGTCGCAACTGGATTCGATTGTGTCCTTTGATTCCTGGGCTTACAAGTCCGCCACTGCAATGACTCTTCAGGATCTGATGGTGCCAAATGGGAACGCTTCGATCTACCCTAATGTTTCGTGCGCAGAGATGGAGACCGTGTCAAAGCGGCAGAATTCGAGCTGTGGGAAGCGCAAGCAAGTGATATTTAAGCAATTGATTGAATTGCTTAGGCGGGGCCTTGCGGGTGGAGATGGAGGTGCTAGCGAATTGGGTCCTGGGACGCCTTGTAGGACTGGGCAACAGGGGAGTATTGAAGGTCTTGATTTCAATAATGGGGGTGAGAGGGCTATGGATGTTAACCAGTCGTTGCAGCAGGAAACACCATATTCGTCTTTGGCTATGGTGACGGAGAGTTTGGATCCAAGAGTGAGCGATGGTCTCGTTGAAGATTATACCTTGTGGGATTTTAATCCCGCTGAACAGTCCAGTCAGGTTTGGTTTCGTCCTCTAAACTACCTCTGTTTTACAAGTTCCATTCGTTTTTTTTTATTCCAAAGTTTCCGTCTTGCTATAACTATTTTACTCCTGGGTTTAACAGTTTAGGTTCTTCATGGTCTACCTGTCTACTATAACAGTGTTATCCAACACATCTTCTATCAGTCTACTCCCACAGACATCTGAAAACTTTAAAGACTATGGTTTAGGGGCCCAAGAAGGGATACTTGATTAGTTCTCTATATCATAAATTAGGATCAAAACCAATGTGTGATCTATCACCAAACCAGTTTTTCATCTTGGGATTTTCCTTGATGTGATTTGGTTGGGCACTGGCTGAGACTGATGCATCTATACTCTGAGGAATACTAGTTATTCGACCAAATTAAGTCATGAAAGTCGTTTGGACGATTGCCGAATAAATTGTCATGCCTTGATCTTATCATCATCACTTTCTACGTCATTTGAGTTTTGAGAGCATGTTAATGGGATGGACAATATTAACAAATGGAAAGAACCTCTTTCTGACTGTTCCTGCGAGTTTACATACCGACCATCTGTTTCACTGCCCCTGATGTGGTTGTTTAAAACTTGGTGGGCTGTTTTTTGCATGTAGATCCCCTTCTCTTGTGAACTGTGATTCAGCTCATATGAAGATCGTACGTATGTGTGTGTGTGTGTGATTCTTAGAGGCATGAAAAATTCTAAACTCTTTATTGGGATCTAGATTTGTGGGTCAATGTGCTTCTTTCTGACAAATGAATGAATCATTCTAAATTGGCATTGGATCTAAACTTGTCTATCAGTTTTGTGCTGTTCAGCATTTTGGTGTTGCTTGTTAGTTTTTAATTGGCTGATATGGTTCTTGTATCTTGAAAATTTAACTAAGCAATAGCCTTCTGTAATTTTTTTACTAATAAGAAAAAGCAAGTACCTTCTTGTGGTTGAGTTAAGGAAGTAATGTAGAAGTAGTAACAAAGATCATCTTCTTTTCTTTTCTTTTTGTGTGTGTGTGTGGAAAATTTTAGAATTTATTGTCAAGAGAAAAGATTTTTCTGCTGGTCTATCATTTTAGAACGACTTCCTCAGTAATTCCATTCAGACTGCGAAGAACTGCTGCCTTTCCACCTGCTCTACTCTCCTTCATGCTTGTTGATTTTTCTTTTCTACATAAAGCTTGATCAATTGCTAAATATGTGCTATTTGTGACGAAAGTTATTCTTCTTGCAGATTTGGGATTTTAATTTAGGAAGATCAAGGGATCATGAAGAGCCTGGACCATTAGACATGGGATATGTCACAAGACATGCAGGTTCTTTGATGAAGAGGTATAGTGATCTTATTAAGAAAACTTCCTCGGAAAATATGGAGGGGTTAGAAGGTGTATGTGAGATGAATTACTCTATGTCACATGAGGATATCTCCTCACAAAATGTAAGGAATTCTGACTGCTCTGTTATTAATTGATTGGAATTAATGGACTGGAATATGCTAATTCGTTTGCTGCAAGATATTATGTAATAATAAATCTGTTTCCTGGCTTTTGGATGAGAATCTTTGCAAGATTAGCATCATAAGTTTGGATTGGAATTTGTTCTTTGCTTTATCCTTTTGAGAGGGCTTATTATTCTGCTTTTTTTTTTTATTTTCTAGGAAGCTGGGAATAATATATTTTTCTGCAATTTGCAGAATAACTCAAACAACCCAGCAGCAAGCCAGGGGCCAACAACTTCTGAAAGCACTAACTTACAGATACTAAGGTCATCATCAAGTTCAATTTTGGCTAAACCTAAAGTCTGTAGCAACGCTGAAGATGTCCATTTCATGGAACAGCCTATCCTGGTTAGAGGCGAAACTATGAGGGCAGCAACAACCAAGGTCAACATGGAGCTGCTGGCACAGAATAGAGGCAATGCCATGTTACGTTACAAGGAGAAGAAGAAAACTCGAAGGCATGATCTTGCTTTTGTCATTTCCTTTCCTTCCTCCTCTATTTATATATACACTCAAATATTTATCTGACAGTGACGTTAAACTATTTACAGGTACGACAAGCACATACGGTACGAGTCCAGGAAGGCCAGAGCTGATACTCGGAAGCGAGTAAAGGGTCGATTTGTCAAAGCTAGTGTAGTTCCTGATGTTGACAAAACCAGCTGAATGGGGTTTGAGAATAAGCTAGTCTAACCACCCTCTTTTTGTAAATACTTATTGCGGTTCTTTCTCTTACCGCGAATATATTTTTTTCAAGGACTCTGTTCCTTTGCCTTCTAATTATTCTCATCCCAATGGAATGCATCTCTTTCTCTCTATCTCTCCAATTGACTTCTAGATTCCGGAAAAGATTATATACGGAAATCTGCTTTTCCTGATGTATTAGGATGGCATTAAGGGGTGGACACGTCAGGGCTGAAAAGTGATAAGCACCCCCCAAAAAGTGAAAGTCATTTTTAGGTACTATACTCAGCCCCCTGATGTCATCCTAATACATCAGGAAAAGCAAATTTCCGTACCTAATCCATTCTTATCCTCTTTTTCTCTCTCTTTTTTTTTTTTTTTCGTATCCTGAAGAGACTGTTAGTGGTTGCCGGGGAATGGGTGAGTGAGAAATGGTGAACTCTGTTAAACAAGAGATGTCACTGGGTGAGTTTCTGCCTTTTTGGTCTAAAATAAGAACAATTTGCTAAGGAGAGCATAGTTTGGTTAAATGATAGCTCATAGGAAATGAATAAACAAACCTCCAAAGGTTACATGGTCCACCCTCTTAGAATCACCCCAAGCCTACACAGCAAAAGTCTTGTCTGAAAAATCCTTTGTAGAGTTTACTTGGTACTAGTATGGAAAACTAGCCTACAAGATCATCCTGTCAATGATGATGGCGGTCACATTCATACTTACCACAAGATATGGCAATTCTAGACTTGCCAACCCACCCGGTTTTTCCAGGTTTTGGTTGGAGGATGCCAAGCTGGTCTAAATTTGTATCAGAATAGGCTTGAGCATTTTCCAACCAAATTCGGTTTAACCTGCCATCTAGCCAGATGCAATTTATTTTATTTTATTTACTGGTCAACCCACCTGATTTTACCAGGGTTTGGTTTGTACAAGGATGCTGCTCTACTTGGGAGAATGTTTTCAAGGTGCCTGGGCCAGATGGTTATTTAACTAAGTTCGTGAAGAGGTGAACTCAACTATTACCACTCTTGTTCCCAAGGTCAATTACCCGAGTTCATTGAGTGACTAACAACCTTTTATTGATGCAATGTTGTGAGAAATGCATTTTGATGGTTACAGCCAATCATTTGAAGAGTGTTATCTCTGAAATTTTAATAAAGCATGGTCCAAGGTATTCTGTTCTCTAATGAAATCTTACTTTACTACCATCACAGTCGAGGCCCACCAAGATGCTCAAAGAAAATTGGCCTTTCTAAGGCATACAAGTCTGTCAATTAATCCTTGGTGTTGTAGATTCTGTGTGGGGTTGGAATCCCTTCTAACACAGTACCATGGATTAAAGCTTGTATACAATCCTCTCATTTTTTTTTTGTTTCAATTAATGGTCCCCTTGTAGGCTACTTCCCTGCTAAGCATGGAGGCAGGGGAATCTAATATCTCAATGTGCTATAGTAATGGAAGGAATTCACTTATTGGGGTGGGGTGGGGGGATTGTGAAGGCTAGAGTTTGCGTACTCTATCCAAATGTAAAAATCCTACAATATATGGGAAAAAAGAAAAAACAGGACAAAGACAGAGACTCGTTGAGAGACAATGATAAGGAAAAAATCCTACAATATATCACCAAGTTGAAATAGGTTCAGCTTTGGGTCTCAAGGACTTTTTTTTTTAAAGGCCACTTGCCACATAGGGCGAATCCACACTACCACTGGTGGGGGAGGGGCAAGCATTAAACCAATCCATTGGGAATGCCACCTAGGGGAGTTGAAACCCTGACCTCTTCCTTTGAGTGACCATACCACAACCATTTCACCAGGAGAAGATTTAACGGACTCTTTGAGTTTACTTAGCTCTTAAGTCTTCATGCAAACAATACCAAAAGTAACTTGTGTTGCTCTAGTTTTTCCTCTCAATTCAAGGAAGTCATCGCTATAGGCAAATTGCCTATCAAATACCTCGGCCTTCCTTCGCTTTGCACTAAATTCTCCTTTTGTGTCGTCCTTTTATAAAGAAAACAATAATAACAAATACTGGAATTCAGTGTTGTTCCTCCTCCTTAAGGAGCTGCACAAAACATAAGAGTGAATGTGTTCCTTTGGGCAAGTTCAGAAATGCAAGAGGCGTATTCGTCAGTCCTCTAGCCTGATATATGCATAACCTATGATGGGAGGATAAATGTAAGAAATGTTGAAGAATGTAACAAAATTGGTACTCAAGAGGCACATGTGGGTTATCATCTCTATATCTAAAAGGTTAAATGGGTTCTTATCAATCTCATTAAAAGGGAAGACTTCCTAGCAATTTAAGATTCCGCCGGCATGTTTTTGTAGTTGGCATAAGATCCTATAGTCCAGACGTGTTGCTAAGAACCTATTTCTTCATTACATTGATAGTGATGAGGAACCTCAATTTGTTATTATAATTGTCGTCTTTCAGTGTCGCTCATGACTTATATGGTGCATGTTAAGGCATGAATAAAGCCTCCTCGGGGATGCTAAAGTGGTTGTTCTTATTAGATAAAGAGTGTGGCCGCTCCTGAGGGTGGGGTTGGTTCCTTGAGAACAGACTTAGTGTAGGCTAGATTATGAGATATTGTACTCACTAGCCACTGCAACTGAGGATATCATCATTTTGATTCCTGTCTCTTGAGGTAAGTTCACTTCTTCTGTAACTTGGGAAGCTATTAGTTCAGTCAGTAGTAAAGTTTCATGGTATCAGCTGATTTGGTCCAAGAAGAGAATCCAGACGCATTGTTTCATAACTTTGTTGCTTATCTTTGGAAAGCTGAAGACCGAGTATATTTTTAATGAGGAAATATTCCGCCTACGAGATGCATCTTTTCAATGCAAAGAACAAAATCTAAGAATCACATATTCTCCGCGCAACCATGGCTGCTAGCTCACTTTTTGGAAAGCTTTATGATCACAGGTATCAATAGAGTAGCTTTCTAAGTCTCTATCCCGCAATTTATCATATCTGGCTTCAGCAAAATCAGAAGAATCTTCGGCAACTAGTACCTACCTGAGACTTCCATCATTGTTAAACTGTCTAAGACACTCATAAGAGGTTTTCTATCTTAAAAGCTAAACTTGCAATAAGGAGTTGCCTTAGCTGTGTTTTTTTTGGTAAACAGAACTATGCATTAATATTAACTGTTTGTATATAGAGGTACTTCGACATCTATAGCACTTTGAAAATCTTTAGGGATAAGACCAAGTGCTAAATCTATGTCATTATTTTCAAAATTACTTTTGGCCACTAAGTGTGCCACTTTATTCCTATTCCTACTTGTTAAAATGTCTAAAGAGTTCTTCGCACTCGCAAATGCAATTCTTGATCTCATTTGAACATTTCTCCAAAGGTTTCTTTCATAACTTCAATTGCGATATTTGAGTCACCTTCTACAATAAATTTTTTGACTCCCATGAACATAACAGTTTGTAAACCAAGCAAGGCCACCTCGCTATTTGCTAGCAATGGTGAGCATATTCGTTTTAACTTGCTTTGAATTGTAAGATTTTTTTCCTTTGAATTACGTACAACAATCCCCATGCTTTCCTTTTGCTATCTTGTAAATAAAGTTTTATCAGAGTTCATCTTCACAAAACCTTTCTTTAAAGATTTTCATATGGTATCTTCAGTTTTTTTTTCATTTTCTAAGCCTACGCTTAATCCTCATAGCCTTTATTAATCTGCATGCATTAAACAGTAATGAATTTATATCTCATAGTTTTCCATTAATTATAATATTATTTTTATGCTTCCATATAATCCAACAATAGATAGAGATATATATGTTCACATAACAATTTTCTATCTTTATTGGTTATACCATTCACAAAAACCAATGTTTTAATCGGTCCTTAAAATTATTCTCATTATAAACTATAATTCTTATTGATAAAGTAGAAGCATGCCACATTTATACTCCCTTAGGACAAGTTATCTGACCAAGAAATATCGATTCTTTATATTCATTACATAGCGGACATATTAGATCTATGTTAATATTTCTATCTACTAAATTATCTATTGTAAGGTCTAGGGAGTGCATTATTACGTGCCTACCATATAAATGTTTTATTTTTTATGGGATATCCAATTTCCATAATATTACCCAAGGGAAGTTCCTTTGTGATTCATTGTTTTGACTTCCATTATTTCTTTCAATGTTATTGTTATTTGTACTTCTATTTCTATTTTCATTTATTTGTTCATAATTCATTTTGTTAATTGAATTCATTTGATTATTAGTTAGATTATCATTTTTTTTTATGTTTGTAACTTATAAATTAGAGTTTATGGCAAAATTGTTATTATCATTTTATTGTTCTTCATTAATTTCTATGATATTTAATTATTTCCTCCTTTTAGAGACTTTTACATAATGTCCAAATTTAATAGTATATTGTCCTCTTTTATTATAGTGTCATACAATTCTATCATCCTGATTATTTTGACATATAAATATTTTTGTTATTTCTCCTAATTCCTCTTCTGTTATTAGTTCTTTTTATATATTTTCATTTTACACCGTATCTTGATAATTTATTACATCACTTGTTTTCCCAACTTGTTTATTTATTGGTTTACTACTCTTAATTTTCATTCCATTTATTATTGGTATCCACTTATCTTCTCAAAAATTAAATTTTTTCCTATTACCTACCTCATATCTTTCTCTTTTTTTTAAAGAGATTTCTTCCTTTAATTATATACTTTCATAGCCAAGAACTATTATTATTACATTACGCCTATGCGAAATATTTGTTTGGAAAATATAAATTTTTTTTTTAATTTCACCCATTTTTATGGATTATTTAAAATTCTCCACGCCTATTTTTCTAACAAAACTTTGTTATAACTATGAAGATCTTTAAAGCCAATTTCTCCATCATTATTTTTCTTAAAGTTTTCAACTTAACCTAATTGATTCTTTTCTCCTTTTCATTTTGATCCCATCAGAAACCTCTTTGTTTCTTATCAATATTTTTATATAAACTCTTTGACATAAGAAAACAAGACAGTGCATATGATGGGAGAGTAGTTATTACTAATTTTAATAAAATTTCTTTTTCAGCTTAATTTAATAATTTTTCTTTCCAACCCTAGATCCTTTTATCTACTCTATCCTCTATATATAAGAATAAATTTATCTTATTATTTCCTATATTTGATGGTACTCCTAAATACTTTCTTGGATTACTTATTTGTTTTATAGGTAAATCTTTTGTGATAATTTTTTTTAATTAAATTGTGAGTATATTTACTAAAAATTAGTTCTGATTTTTCATAATTTATTGTTTGTCATGATGCCTTACTAAACATTTCTAAGAAACTTTTTATATGTAATTGCACATTTCACTTTAGTTTTAGTAAAAATGTAGCAATTATCTGCAAAGAAAATTTGTGTAATGGCTAGGCTATTTCTTCTTATTTTTATTCTTTTAATACCCCCTTCAATTTCCATCTTTTTTAAAACTAGATGATAGATTGATAGCCCTTCCATATATAAGGAACAAGTAGGGTGAGATTGGATCACCTTGTTTAAGTCCTCTTGTGGGGTTAACGGCTGAGTCTTTATGTTCATCCCCACTCCCCCACCCTAAGCCAACCTGAATTTGACTCAATCACAACCTTGACCTAGATCCCAACTTTGACCCATTATAATGGGAGCAAATGCTTTGCTCTCAAATTTGTTTGTCCCCCCATGTCCCCACGCCACAGATTAACACATGATTTTTTATAAAAATAAAAATAAAAATTTGGTGCCTCTTTTAGGTACTATATTTTCATTTGAGTACTTTTTTTTTTTTAGTTTTAACCCTATATACCCCATGATTTTTTTTATAAAAAAAATTGGTGCCTCTTTTAGATTTAGTAATTTTTTTTTCTTATATCACCTCTTCAAGAGAAATGTGTCTTAAATAAAGCAATTAACTCTCTCTTAAAACCCTAATGTTGTAGGAGAGGTTAGAGTTTATATACTTATTAAGTTCAAACACTCCCCTGAGGAGGGACACTCTTGGATAATGAACACGGGGTAACTAAGTGCAAGGCCCAAGCGAATAATTGCGTCTACGGGGGATTTGAACTTGCAACCTAAAACCTGCTTTGATAGCATCTTAAATAAAGCATTTAATCGTCTCTCCTAAAACCCTAAAGTTGTAGGATAAGTCAGAGTTGATATACTTATTAAGTTTCAACAAGGTGTAGCTTCAAGACTCACTGATAGCATACCACAAGTGTTTGCGTCTAATGCAAGCCAATTTATGAAGTGTGTATGCCTAGGGTTCTTAAGATTTTCATCAATTAATGGTTAAGGGTCAACATCAAGTTCCATAAAACAACTATTAACACTGCGCCAATCAAGAAAGGCAAAAGTAAGGTGTTTTGGTAAAGGTAAAAGATCTGTTGCACCTAATATGTCTATTCCCTATGTCCCCACACACAAATGGTGAGGTGTATAAGGTTAAAAACGTAAAAATAGTTTTCAAATGAAAAAAGAAGTATCCATAAAAATGGGGTTTATAGTGTTGAAACCATAAAAAGGGTTCAAATGAACATTTGTTCCCTATTAAAAAGGCACCTGTCAACACAAATTTAGTGCTTGGAATATATACAGAAAGTGAGGACAAATTACAATTATTGAAAATATGGAAACAACTCTTTTTGATTACACTCTTTACACAAACATAAACCTCTAATCAACAATTGCCGTTGAAGTTGAGGGTCTGACAACGTATTTCTTTTCATTGAATATGTTGGTGTAGCTTTATCTTCAATCCAGGCTTTAAGTTTTATTGGCAATGAAGAATGTATCGTAATCTTGCACTCATGGCTATGTGTGATATATTTATGATACAATAGGATGTGTTTTTCTCTCTAGCAATGAACTATAATTATTGGAGAGAATGAAAAGAATGTATTAGTGTTTTAGGCAGGTGGAAGGTCTATGAGATTCTTTTTAACTTTGAAATTTTTTCTTATCTCTTGAGCCTTTTTTCAGCTAAAGTCTTCAAAAGGTCTCCACCTTGTTGTATGAGGGAGTATTTATAGATTTTTGAGGTTACTTCATCTACGCCCTTGATTAGATTTTGATTAGATTTCTTTACCTTTTTTATTTTGAATTTGGTTGTAGTTTCTTTATTTGTAAAAAAAACAATTTAAGGAATTCTTATATACCTTTATTAGCATTTTTTTTCCTTATTTACTTGAAAAATCAATTTGGTTCATGTAAAACTCACATAAATTGTGTTAGAATTTAAACCTATTAATAAGCTACTCACATGGGCTGAATGATTTATAGGTTAACGTTTACAAACTTAAACCTTAACTTAATGAGTCTGTCCTTTTAGTTTGACTTAATGTATAGATTTGAGATCCATGCATAATTTTAAAGATTTTTATATAGATTTGCAAGGGTTTAAACCCTTGTATACAAGTTATGCAAATTTTAGGTGTCAACATTACCAAAATAAAAAAAAAAACCATGTCACTGTCAGCTATGATGTGAGAACACGAGGGACAAACAAATTTGGGTGTAGCAGATCCTTTGGCTTTGGTAAATGCAAAGTAAATATATTTTAAGAGCCAAATGTTCTGTCCAGGATTTGGAGTCTAATGGCGTCGTGGACACATGGAACGTCATATGGAATAAAATGGGCGGGAATTTGATTTCTTTGACTCCCACCCAATTTTTTACGGGAAAAAACCCAAATGATCGTCTCCTGTGAGTGGACGGTCTTGTCCGAGGGGTTCGAATAATGTCCACTCTAAAATGCCGAGTGCGGGAGCTCCAGATACTATTTTTATAATAAGTGGCCCGGTCGGGAGTATGACCTGGCGCAGATTATCCAAATTTTCTACGAAAACGAAGCATTTTCATCTCCTTCAATGACGCTGAGTGCTTCGATTCACTTTCCCTTCCTCTACTCCATCTCCATGTGAGAGATTCTCGGTCCGTGAGCTCCACAACCTAGATTCCTCCCTCTCTCCAATGGAAAAATCTACATCTCCACCGAATCTTCCAAGCCTGTTTCCTACCTTCCTTCACTTTCCTTTCGGAAAATCAGTAAGTAAAATTTTCTTCTTTCTTTTTCATTTTTCATCTTGGTTCACTTTTCATCAATTTTTGTTTTGTTTGGTTTTCTTTGATCTTGAACAATCGATCTTCTCATTCTACAATCTTTGTTTGGATTCATGGCGGTTAATTCCGTGGGCTTCTTGCTTTCTGTAGGATGTTCTACTTGAAAAACCTCCCCGTCGAGAAGGATGGGATGCTCTTCTTCCATCTCCAAGATTTACACAGTTGCCAAGAATAGGAAGAAGCTGAATATACAGGAAATCGTGGTGTTCGCTCCTGCATTGCGGATTCCTGTGGAAGTGGATCTACAAAGGACTCTTAGAGGGAAACTTCCTCGAGATCTAGTCGATAGGCTCTCGGCACTTCGGAGTCAGATCGTTTTTGTTGCAGAAAATTCTGGTCTGGTTTTTCCTACTTTACTAGTTGATTTGAGTCTCTCAATTTTTCTATTACTTAGTTATTTGTTAAATCTTGCAGGTGGATCTGCTCTTCCCCAATTGAAGCGAGCTCTGGATGAGTACTTGCCTGTTCTACTTGGTCTGACTAAAAAAGGTTCCACATCTCTCTCTCTCTCTCGCTCGCTCGCTCGCTGTCTAAAATTCTAACGATGATTGAGATATCCAACAGAATTGGGATTCGAAGGTTTGGTGGAATTCAAGTGGAAGAATCTAGAAGATGGACGACAAGTAAGAATGTCATGCATACGACCATATCCTTGTATCTGTTCTGATCGATTTTTCTTGATCTGGTTTGGTTATGGATTCTGAAATTGGATGAGCAGGAAGCCTGTTTGGATAGCTCTAGCTTTGAATTGCTCTCTGTTCTCCACATGATGGCTACTCTGTTATTGTCAGAGGCTAATTCATTGCTTATTCCTAAGGATCAAATGGATGCTTCTGAAAGGAATGTATCAGAAGGTATGTCTTTTTTTTTATCTCTTTTGAATTACTATCTTGCCAGACCCAAAACTTGACTGGATATCTTAGTCCATGAGTGATGACTACTAATAATTGTTGAGTTCAATTAACAGACCGCAAGAAGGATGGTGTTGATTTATTGTTGAAGGCCTCCGGGTATTGGGAATTCTGCGTTCGGGATATACTAGCTCACCTGCCCCCAGATGCAATGTATGTTTGAAAAAATATATATATTTTTTATCTTCTCAGTTACTCTACTATCATTTTTTTCTTCTTCTTCTTCCTTTCTTTCTTTTCTCAATAAATCATATTTCTAGGAAGAAGCTGCCGAGAGATTTGCAGGATAATGTATTGGAGGCTAATTTCATCCAAGCATTGGGCCAGGTACTTTCTTCACTTCAAGTCTTTGACATTGGTAATTTTTTAGCGTTATTAATGACATAGATTATAGATGTTGGTTGATGATTCTAGGAAATAAGTTTCTTTGTTTTTCTTTTTCATTTGATGATTCTAGGAAATAAGTTCCTTAAGATTTTTGTGCAGAGTGTCTGAATGATATGGTAGCTTTCTGTAGCATTGGTCAACTCAGTCCATTATAATACAATAATGCTCATAAATTGTCTTTATTTGCATGTGAACAGAATGCCAGTAAATCTACAATCTATCAAGATATACTTTATTGTTTAATTCTGAATTTGAGGTTGACCTCACAATTCCTGATCATTGGTGCACCTAGTAGAGCAGCTTAACACAAATTTATCAGTAGGCTTAAGATAAGAGATAAGATAAAAGAAGAAAAAGGAGCTACCAAAAGTTCTTGGTCTTTAATATGGTGGGAAATATAGAGACGATCACTTTCCCTGCAGAAAAGATCTTTTTTAACTGAATCACTGAGTGGGAGAGGCGTGCAAGAATTTGGCACACTATGAAAAATCAAATGAATCTTCAAAGCTCCAAAAGTTTCTGACTTCAGTTGATGTGATATAAAGATATGGAATGGAAATTGAGGAATAAATTGATGAGAAGGAAACAATAGATCCAATGTGGCACTAGCCGGTTAGTAATGTGAATTTAGACAGCACTTTGGGGATTTTGAAATTTTAACAATTGAAATTTCCCACCTTCATTGGTGCTCATGAAGGCAATATAAAATATCTAATGAATCTTCGAACCTCTACAAATTGCTAATATCAGCTAATGTGATTTAAATATATGGAACGGCAAATGAGGAATAAAATTTTGGGAAGGAAACAATTGATTCAATGTGACACTAGCCAGTTGAGAATGTGAATTTAGACAGCACTTTGGGGATTGTTGGAATTAAACAATTGAAACCCCCCACCTCCTTTGGTGTTCATGAAGGTAATATTGTTAACTTACTTTCAGACATGTCCATACACAACTTCTATTATCACCAAAGCCAGAATTTATCATTATATATTGCTAGGATTACAAATTGTACATTGCCATGTTCTGGGTTGGTGTAATCATATGTAACTTTTAAACACTCGGATTGCATTCTGATGTATATGTTACATTTATTTGTAGATTTTCAAGTAACAGCTACAATTAGATCTTGTGTACTAAGACCTCTTTTTCTTTACCGAGGAATACTTGGGCCAAGAAGTTCACTCATCCCAATTCCTTCCTGTCCAAGTTGTGCCTTAGATGCTGTGCAATGTGTCCATTCAAAGGGGTTGAACCTACCTACCATTTAATCAACCACCCATATTAGATTTCAGAAACTGAAAATTGACTGACCGAATGATCCTTCCTTCCATCTGATGTTTCATGTTCTTTTTCTTGCTGAAGATAGTTTTTTTTATTTTGTTTTTGAATGATAAAAAATATGATCAGGGAGGTAGGACTTTTTGGCATATAGTTAAATTGTAGGGAATGACTTTTTTAGCATATATAATCTCCTAGGAGGGACCATCGAATGATGGGTTCCAATCAAGGAACAAAATTTTGATTTTGATGGATATTTCATCATAGGGAGTTTTATTTTATTTTATATATATATATGTATATATATTGAGAGGTAAAGAGATCATTTATTATAATAAGTAAAACAAAAACTAACTATGAAGATTTTGTTGGAATGTTTTAAAATAATAAATAATCATGATTACACGCTCAAAACTCAAAAAACTATGAAAATATAATCACATAAATAAATAAAAAAATGGCTACTAGATTCTTTTACAGATGAATGGCTACCAAACATGTCAAATTGCATTACTATTTATCTTCTATTTCATCCTATATAAGTCTTTCTGAAAACAAATTCTTTATATAAAAATTATGCAGTAGTTTATCTAGTTTATATCTCTACCTTGTGTATTTATATACGTATATTATATTATATATATAATTATATACATATATTTCTTTTTCTTTTTTTAAATAAGTTATTAATTACTTTATATAAAAATTAAACAGTTTTATTTACTACAAAGGATTGAAGTGAATTTGTTGTTGTTTATTATTTTCTCTAGAATCGACAATACAAAAAATTATACTAAAAGAATGGATTTGGAGTGGGTTTTAGCTTAGGTAGAAGGATTCCTGCAAAAATTATTGATATCTTCGAAATTTCGCTAAAATTGTTGATATTTTGCCAAAATCAGCAAAGTTTTAGTTGATTTTTGACAAAAATTGAGAACTTTTGTATTCCCTTGGGCTGCGTTTGGATTTATGGAATTGAGGAGCAGATTTCTCATTTCCATCACCCAATTCTAATTCTATTGCTTGGATGGGACAGAAACAGCATTTGCCAATTCCATGGAGGAATTGGAGCACTGAAATGAGGGGACGGAAATGAAATCAGTAGCAGAGGGTGGTTACTTTTCAATTCAAGTTCACCCGATGAAGCATCGTCTCCAATCTTTCTATGTTGGGCTTCCCTCTTCACCTAAGGAAGCATTATCTCCAACCTTTCTACCATGGCTTCTCTCAATAAAGACCGACGTTCTTACCTTAGGGCTGGAACTCTCTCTCTTT
>JAOXJP010063741.1:0-15561 GCA_025762735.1 Platanus orientalis | reverse complement strand
GCCTTATGTTGTTGCGTTTGGGAGGAGCACTATAGGCAGATCTTGGACAATAAGTCTCTACCTATTTTGAAGATGGTTGAGGCAATTCTGTCAAAGCTTTATGACTGGCTGTCCTTGTTGGGAGGAAGCCTTGGGATCTCATTCAGGGTGTGGATATTTGATTGGGAGTCCGCTTTCTAATGGGCTGTCTGGGGTTGCTTTTCTTTGTTTTGTTAATTGTTTCTTCGGCTGTTTTATGTGCATTTCTCATGCTTAGTACATCCTTTTCTGTAGTTCTCCTCTTTTAGTTCAAGAAATCATGTTATCTTTGAAAATAAGAAAGAAACACTCAAGCAATAGAGAAGGGCGAGGAAAAATAGTCAAATCTCCCTCACCAAATGGCAATGGATAAAGAGATGATTGACTGATTCCTCATCCCCCAAACACAACACACATCTATTAGCAAGTTCCATCTTCTACTTTTCAAGTGATTGAGAGTAAGAATTTTACCGACAGCAGCTGTCCAAATAAAAAATTAACTTGAACCCCACGAGCTCAAATGCCCATAAGAGAATAGGAAGACAGGATCCTATGATCCAAACCTTTATAAAAAGATTTAGTGGAGAAGCTGCCATTCTTAGCGATACGCCAAATCCTATAATCTTTCACCTCGGGACACACCTTATACTCATCCAAACGTCTCATCAGAGTTAGGCACTCCTCCCATTCCCAATCATTAATATTTCTTCTCAAGGCCAGACACCAAAACCCGCCCCCACCTTATCGAAGTTATCCGCAACAGAACTAGACTTATTGACGGCAACCAAAAAATTGCTCCGAAAATCATCCATTAGAGGAGTATTACCACTCCAAGAATCCAACCAAAATCTAACATTTGTGAAGTATTCATTTTCTTAGATACATTCTTCTTATCTTCAAAGTGGCATCTGGCCTAAGGGTCAATCTCCATAAAGGTAAGATTTTTGGGTCGGCAAGCTTTCCAATTTGGGGTTGTTGGCAGAAATTCTTGTGTGTGAGGTAGGCGGCCTTCCTTCATCGCATTAGGATTGCCTCTTGAGCTTGCTGGTTGATTTATATCACTCTTCACCATCCCGGGTTCTTTAGTGGAAAGGGTAGAGAAGCTCCACAATGACTTCTTATAGAACAACTCATAAGGGGAGAGAAAGTATATCCTCGGTGGATAACAATGTGTAAGCCATTGAATCAAGTGGGTTCGGGGATCTGACTGGTAAGGACCATGAACAGAGCACTGTTAGGGAAGTGGTTGTGTTGCTATGGTGAAGAAGGTGAACTCTAGAGGAGGGTCATTGAGGCTAGGTATGAAAGTGTAGATTTATATTGGAATAGTAATGCAGTGGAAGAAAGTTATGGGCTAGTTCTTAGCAAAGGATCTGTATGTTTCCTATCAGTCACTAAAATCAAGATAAGGGATAGTTCGAGGGTCTGGTTTTGGGAAGATGTTTGGTGTGGTGACATTGTGTGGCTACAAATTGAGATGCGTTGTCAAGGATTATTTGGAGATCAATGAGAGGAAGTGTTTCTTGGAATCCTCAGCTTAGCAGGAGGTTGAATTGCTGGTAAACCAGCTTGATCGCTACTCAATTGGTTAAAAGACGTTCATGTCACCTCTCCTCTTTCAGAGAGGATTGTAGAATCTGGACCATGGAATTGCATGTGAAATTTTCGGTCTGCTCCTTCAATTGCTTTCTGTGCCATGATGAGGAAACAAAACTTCCATGTAGGGTTTTGTGGAAATCCTGGGCTGCTTTGAAAGTGGCTTTTTTGGCTGGTCATGCCCAAGCCAGAAAATGTGGTATGTGTTGCTGAGAAGCAAAACCGCCGGTGAATCAATTATTCATCCATTTTAGTGTCACAAGTTGAATTTTTTCTTTTTTTCTTATCCTCTTTGTAGCAGCTTAGCTATTGCCCTGGAGACTATCAATAGTCATTCAGTCTTGGGTTTTGGGTTGGCTAAGGGAGTAAGGGGTGCTCAACATACAACAAGCGATTCTTTGGAAGAATTTACTATTTTAATTTACTGGATTTTCTGGAAGAAACATAACTCTAGAATCTTTAAAGATGTCAAATCTTCAAAGTAGTCAAAAACAACCCTGCAAAACTGGCAGATAGTTTTCCATCATCCTCATATTTCTGGAGCTCTCCTTCAAAACTTTTTGAAGGGTCACATTTTTAGATTTTTGTTTTTGTTTTTGTTTGGGACTCTGTAGTATTTATTCCATTATGTCTTTGTAAAATCTTTTCTAGCTGTACAGCTCATGGAGCTTTTGTTCCTTTTCTCCTATCAATGAATCTTTTTCTTCTTTATCAAAAAAATAAAATATGAAGTTACTGTTACACACACATATACACTTTCCTTTTTTTTGGTGATTTGTGTAAATTGAACAGTTTTATTGCTAAAAAGGTGGAGTCCCTATATTTTATGATGCCCTTTGCTATTTACAATAATTTTAAAACATTAGTCGATATCTCCATTTTTTAAGGATTTTGCGTACTCTTTTAGGAGGCTATTGGATGCATATCATCAATCACTGAGACTTCAGAAGTAAAGAGGATTTTCTTATCATCATTGGAGAAGCTTAAGCCCATGAATAGAGTTGGTGAGTTTGAAAAGTTGGACAGCCATAGCTATGCATCTATTGATACAAAACAAGGAGGGAATTCAAAGAAAAAGGATCAGGAAGATTCACAAAGGTAATACATGTGTCTTTTTTATTTTTTATTTTTCCTTCCCTCTGTAACTTCTTAAATTTGATCTCTTTTTCTTAATTTACGTTTTGTAAAGGGTGGAACTTGTCCTAAGTGTTTGAATTTGTTTCTATTAGACGCTACTATGTTCACTCTCATGAACTTTGGTATTTTTCTAGTGCCTCTTCTTGAGTTCCCAAATTCTTTAGGAGGTCTACATGATGATGACTATGTTTTTCATGAAAAGATTTTACTGGTCTTTTTGTATCTTCTTGATATAGATAGATTTTTATTTTTATAATGACCTAATATTTAATCCTGAAGTTTCATTTGTTTCAAACGGCATGATGCCTCGTTCCACAGCAGTGTTTTTTTCTTGCAGGCCTAAGTTACGCATGCCAGTTTTGGTGATAATGACCTACATGTTTCTTTGATATAATATTACCATGGTTAGGACCTTGATTGATGTAGCACAAGTCTAGGGAAAGGCTATAACTGGGATTCAGGGATTTGAAGTTAACTGTTCAAGGGCAGGTTAGTGAATGATAACAGTCCAAATAGGGTCTAATAAACAAAATGTCTAGAGGCTGAAATCTGTGGATCAAATAGTGGTTAAAGGTTGATAAATTTATGACCTCGGGTAAGTCTTATAGGATCAACTAGTGAGTAACACAGCAAGGTTAAAACAGTGGATAGACAATGGGTTTTTAGCAGGTTATGTTCTGAGTGAAATACTCCGGTTTACAGGCAGTATCAACAAAGTATTGGGTGCTCATAGGTTAGCAACACCATCACTAATTCTGTGTAGACAGGATTCAGGACAGCAAGCCAAAGGTTCAGATTTACAGAGTTTTATAGGGCTGAGAAAAGAGATTTAATGGGGTGCTAATAGAGGACTGACCAAGGATTGGTGCTGAGGTTAACAGTGATTTGAAGACTAAAGTATCAGGGAATGTCTGGTGTTTATAAGAGGTTAAAACAGGTATGGCGTTCAAGGCAAAAGGAGGTTGATATAAGAGGGTTCAAGCAATCTGTAACAATAGGACTCACAGAGGTTTACAGTCCTCAGAAGATGGGATTTTAATGGGCTTATCAACACAGATTAGGGACTGGGTGTAGCTGTCGCAGGGTGTAATATGATGGGTTTTGTGTTTCAGGCCATTAAAACAGAAAGGATGCTCATGGATCAAAATCTCGGGATCGGTCTCTGGCGATCCCGATCCAATCCAAGTCAGGATTTGGTGATCATGTCAAGGATCAGCTAAAACAAGATCGCCCCTAAAATAATTTAAAAAAATATGAAAAAAGTTAAATATCTATTATATTAGTTAGAACCCATCTACTTCATTTTTAGTCGAAAAAAAATTATAATTGTTATCATATTTCATGTATAGAAGTCAAGAGAATCTAAAAATAATCAAATTATTGAACAAAATCATGGATAATCAACAAAAAATGCATAATTGAAGTGAGATGTCATTATATCAAAGATAAACATGATAAAATCACCCATGCCAGTGGCAATGAACTGACTGTCATACCCTGTGAAACCGCAAGGGGTAGAAGAGCCACCTCCACTTTCACCCTCACCCATGCCAGTGGCACCACCTGCACCTATATCATCATCTCCTTGCAGGATGCATGTAGGATAGTGAGTGTGTGCTCAGGAGATAGGGACAAAATTGATAAAGTAATAGAGAAAAATAAACAAGATTCCTATTCGCAAGTTCACATGCTATTTGAGGCAATTCTTCAAATCAGTTTCATATGCAATAAAAGAATTAGGGCTTACAAAAATTGATAAACAAGTAAAGACTTAATTAACATATTTGGATTATCAATAAGATACAAAAATTTAATAATGAGGATAGTGCACGTCAAACCAGAAAAGTGACTAAATTAGGCAAAAAAAAATCAAAGAAATTGACCAAATAATTCTAGGAATGATTTGAGAGGTCTAGAGATGGATCTAATAATATATTTAGACAACCAAGATATTGTATTGGGGTTCTGTTTAGGCCAGGATATAATAATCTTAGGTCCAGGCCATATGTCACAACTCACAACGTGCCAAAAGTGTCTACTATCAGAAATTTGAAAAAAGAGCCAAATAGGAAGAGAAATACCTGAATCTGATGTCAAATGTCTCCTTAAAATGTTGGATATATTTGCTATCAATGTCCAGGCTCAGAAATCACTTTTTTAAAATTCAAAAAAAAAATTGAATTTTTCTCTCTTTTCTAGCGAGTGTCGCCAGTCCCATTTTTTCTATTTTTTTTTATTTTTTTTCCGAAGTGGGACCTACCAGCTAGGGTTGTCCAAGGGTTACGAAAATCCTTGAAAAGACCAACTGATCAAAGTTCTTAAGGGCTGGAAGTTGTATCAAATCTCGTACATAAACTTTTTAGGCATTTTTCACGTTTGGTATTTCTTCTAACAGCTATAAATTTTCAAATTTGTGATTGTTGGTTGCTTCTTGAAAGATTATATGGATGTCAGGAGTGAGCTGGAGAAGATCCCACCTTCAAAGCTACTTTTGTTTGAGAACTAGAGGAGATCTCATGCAAACACTCTGATTCAGGTGTTCATGCCTAGGAGCTGAATCCAGCCATTATAACTTAAAAATATTAGCATGTTGATGCTGTAATCCTCTTCTAATAGGATCGTATGGGAGTCTATTATCTCTCAGAGAAAGCCATTCTTCTAAAACTTGATTGATTGAGGAACAATAGTGATTCTCGTGCAAGCTATTCTGCAAGGGATTAACACCTGTAGCTGGTTCCAGGCCTTGGAAACTCTTCCAATTAGCAACATATGAAGGAGGGGATGCTCTAAAGGTGTTGTGCAGCAGTAAGGAAGCCTCTAGAATAGTTATTTCAATCCAAACTTCAAAATTTGACTATTGGTAGTTGATTTCTTCAGCAAACACAGGTTCAACACAATAACCTCAAGTAAATATGAGACAAAAATATAGAAAAGAAGGAGATAGAACTTTTAACCCAAAGGGAAGAGAGTGGCCTCCACCACTAGCGTTAAACTAGGTGGAGACCGAGACCCACCAGGGTTTTAGGGTTCTTTAATTGCAGGCAAACAAGAGGAAGAAGAAGGTTGAAACGTGAGAGTCTAAATTTCAAATTTCATAGCATGAATCCCTTGGCTGGTTGTGGGCTCTATAAATAGAGTCCCACGGTCAGGTTTAGTACAAAAATAGTAACTAGACAATAAAGCCCCTCTCTCTATTAATCTCATGACCATAATAGCCCTAAACTGTGAAAAATAACAAAAATACCCCTACATAACACTAAATTACTAAAGCACCCTCACTACATGTAGCATGAAATAAAAAGAACATGCAAAATAAAGAAAACTCCCTAATGGAACCATAGCAAGGGTGCAATCCTCTTGCATCGCCTCTGGTAGACCTGAAACTCTCGCCTGGATCCGATGTCCTCATCATCCATCCTACCAATCCTCTTCATCATCTCCATTATTTCTATCATCAGAACTCTACCTATCACTCTTGGTTTCAACTGTTGTTGACGTTGTATGTTGTTGGACACCTAGATCTGGGACCTACACATCTTCATCATTCCCAGGATCCACTGAAACACCAACATCTGGCCTTAGATTTAAACAAAAAAAAAAGGAATGCATGCATTTCCCTATAGTTATCATCAGAATCCTGGTCTCCATCCTCAGTTATAGGCGTTGCAGCCACGGCCACCTATTGCAGTCCTCCCTCAATCCAATTTCTTCTCTACCCATCAAATACTGGCTCTTCCTCACAGATCCAACTATCTATTACATCATCAATTACGAAAATGTCAAATTCAAAAGTAAGGAAACTTTCCTAAAATAGCATAAAGGCTTACCTAAGACTCCTATTAAAACTTGCTAAAACACATAACCAAAGAACCCAAATCGTGTGGCTAGAATGTAGTGGTCGACTGGCCCTATTTCTTCTTATAATAGTTGCTTTACAAAATTGACCAAAACAATAATAATAATTCTCAGCATGTCCCAACTCTAATATTTAATAAAATATAAATAACACAATGAAGCCCTAATAAAATCACTACAATCAGCAACTTGAGCTTCCATTGGGTGACCGTGAGCATCCTCCATTTGTCTTCTTGTGCATCCTCACATATGGACCCCACTATGGCCATGTGTGGGTCCTATCTTGCCTCCCATCTCCTCATCAATGATTCTCTCTCTTTCTCTTATGGGTAACAAGTAATTGCATTATATGGAAAAGACATAATAAACAACTCTAAGGAAGAGAATTCCCTCGGTAACAGCAATAAAATGTACATAATAGGAGAAAGAGAATGATAAACTATCCCCCACCTGCAATTCTTGTTTGGGTTCAATTAAGTCTGATGTCTTAAAGCTGAGAATTCTCTTAAATAATTATCTAATCAATTATAGACTACCATATTGCTTTGCACCCTTTTACAGTTGGCCAGGATTATCTTCTGTGATTTTGTGGTCTTATTCTTTAAATACACCCAAACTAAGAGTGAAGAATAGAATCCTTCAGAGAATCTTACTTTTAAAATTGAAGGGGCTGGTGGATCAACTAAAAAAGACCTTCACCCAATGGTAAGAGGAAATATCCAATCAGCACCAAACAACAAAAGAAAGGAATTCTAAATCCTACTTATGGACTTCCGATGTATGATGAGGTGGTGGACCTTTTCCTTTTGTTCTGTGCACATTATTTGGCAAAAGCATGCATTTGTTTACTTTTTCAATGGAAATCTAAGAAAATGGAATACAGGGCTAATGCTAATGTATTATAATGTCCTTGTGTGCAAATGAAGAGTGTGAAGTCTCTGTCTGTGACCTTGAGGCATCTGTGGTGTTTAAAGTCCTTGAAGAAGGGGTAAGAGAAAGTGAATCTTTTTTTGTGATGCTGTCTTATTGGTAGACTCTAGGTGCCGGAAATACAGGATGTGGAGAAATGGACATCTTTAGGGTGGGATATGTTAGTGTAATATGTATTTGTATGTTGTCAATTCCATTTCACAGTGTAAAAAGTACATGTATATAGTTGGTCCAAGTATCTAGTCTTACTGGTTTGAAAGTGTAATTGTAAATCATAAATCATGTAAGTCTAAGTCCAGAAAGTAGTTCAAGAGGCACACTACACAAGACCGGATGAGGAAGGACCACGAATGCAATGAAGCTACGAGTATAGATTGCAAGAATGTCTCGAGCTCTGAAGTAGGGTACCTCAAGAGCCAATCATATGTTTCAGTGTTGTATGACTTGAAAGGTTGGATGCAAGTGTTTTTGATCTGACTAGAACTGATAGGAGATGAGATCCGACAATGTTTGGCATACTCACCTTTCACAACAAAGGTCTTTCACAGACAAGGAAGAGGATAATGTGGGAAAGACTTTTTACTTGTTGGAAGGATTAGTGACCAGATTTACCATGCCTCTGATATGGCTACACCCTTTGGGTAGTAATAGAATCACGATTTGGTGAAAATAACTGCTGGGATGATTTTGCTGTATGTAGGAAATTGTTAAGGATATAGAGTCACTAATCTGCATGACCTCTACCAATTTCCCTTTCCGTCTCCAAGTTCTGGAAGGTACAATAGGATAGAGACAAAGTAACACTCAAGTTCAAGGTTTTGGTGAGATGACTAACAGATAACAAGTTCAATGGAAAGTCGAGAAGGTGAGATAGAAATAGAACCTTTACTAACAACTGAGGGAAAAGACCCATCTGCTACTTTGTCTTTCAGAATCACACATACGTGATATGAGGAAAACAATGAAGATGTGCTAATCATCTGATATGAGACACCTGAATCAATGATCTAGGAGTGACAGGGCGAAAGCACTGAGAGAAGACACTAAAGTACCGAAGCAATTAGTGGATGAGGATGATTTAGTGTCCTGAGACTTTAATTGTGACAGGGGTCGTCGTAGAGACTATCTATTCGAACAAAGTAGAGGATTTACAAAACTCCATGCCTGTCTTCATCTAAAGTGCCATACCATATTTGTCTTCGGATAGGAGTATGGGTCACCTGAAGGACGCAACCCTACCACACTCAGGACTATGATGCTTTACTGCTTCCAAAAGTGCAAATCACCACTAGTGTCAGAATAAGAACACAATCTTTTATACACACCATGGGTTTTGATAACCAAACACTTTACCACAAGTCAACAAGACTTGCTCCACAGCAATCAAAGACTATCACTATAGCATACAGTCTTAGATAACATCAACACTCTCAGTCATCAACCCAAACACAGCTCAACACGTTTCAGCCTAAAGAGAAAACATGCTGTTTTTTCGAAAACTATTGAGGCAGCACAGAAAAACTTCAGACAGTGTTCGATTGGCCTTCAAACTGAATGATTTGACAAAAGCACTCAATCAATCACCAGTAAAGGTATGATTATCACCAATCAAATTTTTTTGAGAGAAGCACAAAAGGTCTGCCCACACGCTTTACAGGACTTCACTATCCTTGTTTTCAACACTACAGTAATTCATAGCTTACGGAAATAACAACAATGGGTTAAACAACCCTTAAACCAGCAAGAACCATCAGAATATAATCTCCACTGTTCGAATTGTGTATAAAAATCACCCAGGTATTTCCAAACATGAAGTCAACTTCAACAATTATCCAAAACACTTGACTGAAGCATGAACAGGGATAAAACTCAATCAAAAAACACAGCACAGTTCTCTTGAAAGCAGATCAGACTATATGTCCCAATCTTTAAACCATGGGTACAAGTAATCAAACCATTTTCTGCTATAATTGTGCTTAATTTACATTATATACCTATTTTTTGAACAAGAATGTTATGAAAAATGGTGTTGCTGTTCTTGAATGATTGTTGTTCTATATGCTTTTGGATATAAAAAAACTTGTGTGTTATTTGAAGTTCCTAAGAAATGACTATGTGAATGAGCTAGACTAAAGCGTAGTAGAATGAGAACTAATTATTTAGTTGCTTGTTTACTCACACAGATCTATGATAATGGAGTTTGCATCATGTCTAGTTGGAGGAGCTAATGAAGATCTCATTGATCTACTTTTTTGTTATATTAAGCCTGCTCTAGAGGTGTGCTTTTGATCCAAATTTGCTTATTTTCTACCTCATATTACTAATAGCATAGTTTCTGTTTCTAATACGGGCTTAAACCATTTGTTTTCTCTTTGTATTTAGGAAACTGATACGATTTTTCAGTCTGAAGCGTACCACACTCTGAGCAGAATTCTTGAGGTTTGTAGAAGCATTATATGTTCTCCTACGGTTCTACCTGTATAGGTCTTCCTAGCTAACACTGTTATGTTATTGTACAGGAACATACTTGGTTTTATTCTTCACGGCTTGATGAACTTTTGGATCTATTGCTTGGTCTTAAGTCACCTGTTGATATTACCTGTCTAAGAAGTCGCTTTGCATGTTTCCAAATTTTATTGGTTCGCATATTAAAGGTCAGAATCCTTTAATTTTATTTATTTTGTTTCATCATGTAATAAACCATTTTTTTTTTTTTTTTAAAGAATGATGACGATGAATTTTATTTATAGAGGAAAAAAGAAAAGAAAAAGAGGAGAATAAAGAGAGCACTGGATACAGAATAAAAGAAGAGATGCAATACCAAAGAAGCGATATGTAGGAATTTGATTACGAGCACCCAAATACAACTTGTTTCTGTAGATGTCACTCCTAGCAAGAGAATTAGTCAATTTTGGCATCCATAGGAACTAGTTGTTCAAAATGGATTCAAGATGGCAGGCCTCCTCGAAATAGTGGGACGATTTCTAAGGGCCATGCTAGAAACCATAAGTTGTGTAAAACCGCAGAAGAGTCCCCCTCTCTAGGATCAACCTATCAAAGCGATGGGAAAGAGCAAGTCTGAAGCCATGAAGAAGGGCTAGAATCTGTGAGTCTCAGATAATTCCCCTCTCTAATCCACCCCGAGTAGGCAAGAATGATGTTACCCATGCTCTTTTTGAAAGCGCCTCTTACTCCAGATGGACATTATTACCCGGCTATCAAATTGTATTTGATTGAATTAGAATTCACAGCAGTCCAAGTTCTATTAATCATCATGGTTTAAGGGTTGGTTCTAGCTATGAAAACCAATCCCTCACGATATTTCCTATCTGGGCATCTCTAAACACCTCTGTGGCTACCCAATGACCAACTGTGATAGTGATAAAGTCAATAGTCTCCCTAGTGGCATTAGTGCATTAAGCACCAAAAGGTAGTCCGAAATGATTGTCACAGTAGTGCATCGTCTAAAGATCTATATCATAGGAAAAGCCCATTGAACACCAAATAAGCCTACAATGTGAATTAGATGATCGAATCAACTGATTTTTTATCAACCTTGCACATCAGGTTGATGTGAGCAGAGATCATCAACTTCTTTTGCCTTCTCTAAAGCATATTGCGGTATTCACCTTTTTGTGGCTTATTTTTCACCTAACTCCCTGGAGCCTTGTACTTTGTCGGAGCTGAAGATTTCCAAATAGCTTTATAAAGAAAACACATTCTGTTGAGAAGCTTAGCTCATGATTTTTAAAAAGGATTTGGATGAAAAGAAACCATTGGATTTCAAAGACTATGATCCTCATCATCTGTGGAAATGGAACCCTCCCTCTATGGTTCTAATAGAGCAGCAACCTCAACAATCTCAATCTTAAGGTCTCTATGCAAACCAAAGTTCCACAAAATTACTAGAATGGGTCATTGCCATACAACTAGAAATGTGTTTTTGTATAGGAAATGGAGTAGAGATGAGGAAATTTTGCCTCTAAAGACAATTCACCTCACCAAGTATCCTCCCATAATTTAATTAGATTTCCCCCCTACTTGCATCAGATCTTTTGAAGGCAGGAAAAGAGGCAACAGGCAACTAATCATTTTTTAGGACTGGAATAGTTGGTCTGATTAACTAGACAAGCATCGGTATCCCATTCATTCGTATCTAACATGTATAATGTCCGAATAACTAAGAGTTACCAACTTTTAGATTCTGTAGAAAATGCCACAACCATTTAGCAAGTGAAGCCTCATTTTTTTCCTTCATTTCTTCAATGTCCAACCAACCTCCATCCTTTGGTTTGCACACACTTTTCCAATCAGTGAGATTGTCTTTTTCAGTATCCCAGGTTACCAAACGAAACTCCATTGAATTCGTTTGTTTCTCTTTATAATTTTCACGAGGACCTTGAAGACCAACTATAATAGATCAGAGGTTATGGAGGGCAGATATGATCAAGGTAATTCTGCCTCCAAGGGGTAAGTAGTGTCTTTTTTAAGTAGCAAGCTTTTGGCAAAATTCTAGACAACCAGGTCCCAAAATGTCGACTACCTAGGATTTGCACCTAATGGTGTACCAAGATATCTAAGAGTAAACGTTTGTGTACTTGGGATAACTAAAGTGGTTAATGAATTTACAACTTACCGGAAGAGGAGATATGACACTAAAGTTAGGTCGTGCCAATGAAAAAAAAACACTTGGGCTTACCTAAGTCGTGCCAATTGAGGGAAAGAAATATCTACTGGGTGTGTAAATTGGCAGTGAACAAAAGAATGAGCATCCTTACCATCGATTTTGCTCATGATATGCAGTTCAATTATCCTTGTCTCTTTGTGGATGAGATGGTTGATGGTCAAGATTTAATCACATGCCAGTTGTCCAGATAAAGTTTTGAACTCTAGGTGGGAAAGTTTTTCCTTCAATGAATAAAATATTTTCTCATCGAAATAAAACATCATTGCTCTAAATCTATGCTTCATCATCATCGGCAGAGATGGGAGCCTCATCCTAGCTTCTCTAGAGAAGATGAGCACTAATCAATCTCCTCATCGTGGAGATTCCTCCTAAATATATGGCTCTAAAAAAATTTTTTGTTCACACCTTTCAAGTTATTGATATACCATCAAGCCTTTGCATGTAAGCAACCCTTGTAACCAAATGTACAAATGGCAAAGCTTGCCTACCCCGAACTACTTATCTTCCTAGAAGCAAACCTGTTAGTAGATCCAACTTCAAATTTGACTCTAAGAGAGAGATTTTGATAACATTTAATATTACCTGTCCAAACAGATACCTTATATGATAAGGAATCTCATCCTCAGTCCTGTACCTCATACTGATATGGATAATGCTTCTTTATATGGCAGAATTTTCTTTGCCAAATCTCCACAGCCACCTACTAATGTAGGACCAAAAGCTCTGATACCAAATTGATGTAGGATGAAACTTCTGATATCAAATTGATGTAAGACCAAGGCTATCTATTTCTTTAATAAAGAAATTTTCCATAAAAAGAAGAACAGAAAACAAAAAATAGAAAATGAGAAGAAAAGACCAATTGATTCACGCCAATGGCCTCCTAGGAGTCACACCTAGGGTTGAAACCATCTCACCTTCAAGATTCTGGAGTCACACTAGAGAACAAAGCAGTTGTAGCCTTGAATTCATTAAAAATCAATTCTTCAGCATTCCATTAATTAATTAAAATTCTGAGTTAAAAAGCATATATATGTAAAGACTTTATAGTCCCAAGCTTTCCAAATCTCATTCATACTAGACTTCCTAAAAAATGAAACTTTAAAATAACTAAATTCCGTGACAATGTGATAACCCACAAGTATTTTAGCCATAACTTTCTCAATCACATCGGATTCTCAAGATCTTGGTCCCTAGGAAAGGTAACTGGATAACCTTTCAAATGACACCAAAGTCAACTCAAACGGGGCTGGGGGTGAGTTTTAACCTTTGAAATATGTGGCCTACAGAAAAGTGACGGAAATAGATTTTGTTTTTTTTTCATCAAAAAATAAATAAATAATCTTTTAGGAAACAAATTAAAACCAATAAACCGATTAGCAAAAAACTAACCTAGATTAACCCAAAACTAATAAATTAGAAATATATATATATAACTATACAAAAATATTAAACCCAAAATACTCCTACATAACTATCAAATCTGAGTATGAGCTATTTCTTGTTTCACATCATTCTCCCTTGGTTCAAAATAAGTCGTCCTCGAGTTTCACATCATTCTCGCCTGGTTCGAAGGCATTGGAGACTTCTTGCTAACCATGTAGCACGTTTAAGATGAATTCTCTAATGTCAAAGCTTTTCTCGATAAGTAGCTTTATTGGCTTGTCTTTGAAAAATCTTATAATATGTTTCTATAGGTTGTCCATTTGGAATGTTATTAAGGCAATCAACCAGTAACTTACTTTCTTGGGCACATCAAGAGGCTATTCTAGAATAGATTTCCTTACCTCATTTGAAAGAGAAGTATCTACTTTATTCACTTTGCTGCATTGACTCTTTAGAAACCAGTTTATCCAAAACATCTATTTGTTCATTTAGAGTTGACAAAGTTGGTAGAGATAACTTTGGGCCTGTGGCTCATCATCTACTATTTTAGCGATATCTTTTTGCTTTTTTCCTTCCAAAGTTGGTTGTTCCATTGAGAAGGTTGTTGAATATATACTTTAAGTTGTTTCCACATGCCATAGTTAAAAAACTTTTAACATATATGTCTCCTCATCAAAAGTAGCATTCCTTTCATCAATCCATTGCTTGTATAAATCACCTTATTGTTTTTCAATGGACGATTCTGCATTGAACACCATCGATGTTTTTTTCGTTATTTGCATGGAATACCAAAACTTTTTCCATCTACTAGGCTTTGCTCTAATACCAAATTGATGTAGGACCAAAAGCTCTGATACCAAATTGATATAGGATGAAAGCTCTAATATCAAATTGATGTAAGACCAACGCTCCGATCTCGTTCTTTAATAAAGAAATTTGCAGTGAAAAGAATTAACAAAAAACAAAAATAGAGAAAGAGAAGAAAATACCAATTTAGTCACACCAATGGCCTCTTAGGAATCACACCTAGGGTTGAAAGCATCACACCTTTAAGATACAAGAGTCACACCAGAGAACAAAGTAACTATAGCCTTGAATTCATCAAATCATTACTAGTCCATTTATGAAAATTCTGAGTTTTTATAAACTTTACATTCCAAGCCTTTCAAACTTCACTCTAATTAGACTTCTTAAAAAATGAAACTCTAAAATGACTAATTCCCATCACAAAGTGATCCTGCTAGTATTTTAGTTCTAACTTTTTCTAATCACGTTGAATTCTTAAAATCTTGGTCAATAACCTTTCAAATGACACCAAAATCAACCTAAATAAGTAAGTTTTGACCTCCCAAAATAAAGCCTAAAGAAAAGTAGGGGTGGGCATGGGGCCGTGGTAGGCCCAACCCTATAATTATAGTTCGGGATCGGGCCAGGGCTTGGGCCCGTACATTTTTAATAAACTTAGGCTTGGGCCGGCCCTAATTAATTGATCGGGCCTCGGGCCGGCTCATGAATTTCAAAAAAATTTAATGTTGAGATATAGGTTTGAACTCTAAACCTATCATGCAATAATTAATGCTTTAACTTATATCTTGTTTGACAGCCACCTGTAATGTACTCATTTCATTTGAGTTTCTCAAAGCATTTGTAGCCATGAGGTAATGATTTGTAATGAACTCATTCAAATTTTTACTGATTTGTTAACTATAATTGGTAATGAATCATCTTAGGTTTTTGTATAAAATGAAATGATTGAGGTTATCAAGCAAAAATCGGTGCAAATCTGAATGAGTTCATTACAAACCATCCCATTGTGGCTATAAAAGCCTTGGGAAACTCAAATGAAATGATTACATTATAGGTGGTTGTCAAACACAACCTAATTGAACTACAAAATTTTACTAGTTTTAAAAAACATAGAAAACTATATATTTAAATTCCAAGGATTGTTT
>JAOXJP010063730.1:0-15561 GCA_025762735.1 Platanus orientalis | reverse complement strand
GTTCTCCCAACATGGGGGGGGGGATTAGGGGCACTTTAAGGGAGTGCACCAAATCCTGGGGATAAAATATGACTTCTATGGCATAAAATGTCCTAAGTTTACCTCCATAGCCCTCTTATTGCTCAATATCGGTTAAATTAGTAATCATGGAGAGGTGCATCAATGCAACCATGTCACAAAATATCAATTAGTTTTGGATTTTCCTAACAATACAAATAAAAGTAGTTATTTAAGGATGAAGTTTACCTACGAGAGGATTTGCTCTGTAACAAGCTTAAAATACATTAATTGGAACATGTATATAAAATATTCAAAACTTAATATTGGGTGAGAGTTTTAATACATGTATCACTTTGTAAACTTAATAACGGCTCACATTTGGACACATGTTATTCTTTGACGGCAGTTTCCAATTAATGTATTTTAAACTTGTTGCAGAGGATTTTCCTTCTTACCTTTTTAATTTTATTTTTTGGTAATAAGCATATGATAGATTAAGGTGGGAAGATGCCCCAAATACAAACAACAACCGAGGACCAAGAATCCTCTAATCAAATAGGAGGCATAGAGGACCCAAAGTACAGAGAAACATAATTGAGGTCATGGGTTAATTGCCAAGAAGAGCACAGTCCAATAGGTAGCCCATGGACCCCACGGAAAGCTAATAACATTAATCATAGAAGCTAGAGTTTTACAGTTCATAACAAGAACTTTAACAAACCAAGGGCTTGAACTGATGTCACTGCTAAACAAGATCGACACCCTACAGTCACCTTCAATAACCACCATCATCAGTCCCGATACATTTGACTTTTAAAAAGCCTAATTGATCTGCCATTCACATAGCAGCACTAGTTGACCAGCAAATGCCCTGCTCCGTCAAGACATACAATAAAAAATCTACAACATCACTCTCCTTGTTTCCCACAATTCTCCTATTCATCAGACCACTCAAAGGGTAATAAGGTTGACTATTTTTTCCATCAGGGTCTCAATGAATAGGTTATGTCTTTGGAGAGGGCTCTAGCTGCCACGCCACCTTGTTCGGTAGCAAAGCTATTAGTAGTGGGGAAGGTTTCTGGATCCAATATGATTTAGAAAGTCCCATGTGTTTTAAGAAAAATACCTCCGACCAAGTGCACTTGGTCTGATTTGGGACCCTCTTCTTTAGATGATGGCTTGAATTCCCCTTGTCATCTTCCCGTCAATGATCACAAAGAGATGCCTTTTTCTTCTCAACTCCCTGCATCTCACAGTTTCTTCCATGTTCTTCCACTTGACTTTGTTCTAACTCCCACTTGATAGGCTCACTTGAAGGTTTGAAAAGTTTATTTCCTGAAATTATATCCAACGACCCTTAATTTGCAGGCATTTTCATACTTGGCCTCATCTTCACACCACCCGAGGGAAGATGGCAAGGATTTTGTAGAACCAAATCGAGTGGAGTAGGATCAGCCACTAAACCAGTCATAACGGGTTACAAAACCCAATTAAGTACCCAACTAGAAGGGACTTCACTCAAGTCTGATTCAAAGTACTCAAGGTTTGTTCGATCATTATGGGAATGACTAGCCCGACTCAACGATGAATTAACTCCATCATCAACATTAGCTTCATCCAAACTAGACCTCTGTTGCTCTCCGCATCTCTAAAAATGGTGAAGGGGGGATTCAGACGGAATTGTTTCTTCACCAATTTTGTCACTTTCCATCACTAGAAAAAAAAAACTATCCAATGAGCTATTTTCCCTAATGGAAACGTCCACCATTTAGATTATAAATTTTAATGCGCACATCCCATCCTACAGATTTTCCTTCTTACTTACCTAACGCATTGAATTAAGGTTCTAGTTTCAACTTCCTAACACCAAAGTAGTGGAGGGAGGGTAGGAAAAGGTGGGTTCTTATTGCCCCTGCCCAAGCTGCACACATTTTCCTTGTAGTGAAAGCCCATACCTTTATGCATTTTAAAAGTGGAGAAGATGTTCTATCTAGGATTTGCCGTCTAGGACACCATAAGGCTTCAAATGGAATAAAATGGGTGGGATTTTGTTTAAAATTTCAGTCATTCATTTGAATTGAGGGTAAGTGTTTTGATATTTTTGCTTTTGTCTAGGGAAATCCTCTGCCGAGCTTAAATTGAGATTGAGCTCTAGCATCCTTTGCAATGCAACACATACTGTAAAAGAAAAAAGAAAAATAACCAATCAGAAAATGAAAATCACCCACAATATTTAATATTTTGGGAATCTATTGCACTACAGATAATGCCATACTTTAATCTGCAGTAGTCGATTAGCTCTCAGCAACGGGTTCAGAGCTACAAACGATGAGGACTCCCCGAACTGGGGTTAGAGTGAATATAAATGTTGATTTTGTATATTCTTCCGTGTCTAATGTTTATTCAATTTGGTGCCTCTTCTTTTAATAGAAAGCAAATATTCATTTGAGCAATTTATTTTTACGGTTTTATCTTTAATCCTTATACACCCCATTTTTATGGATACCTATTTTAGCATTTGAAAATTATTTTTACGGTTTTAATCCTACGCCCCCAGGCCACGCAGCTTGTGTATGGACATGATAGGACATACAAAATCCTGGACAGCATCCCTTCGTAGAAAAGGGCGAGAGAGTAAATGACAAACAGTACAGATACGTCACAGGCGAAGAGACACACACGTACTGCTTGTAATACCTACAAATAGAAAAAGCACAAAAAGCGGGACACTTTTATGGGGGTGAGCGACCGCCCACACCTTTGGAATCCATTAGCCATTTTTGTGGCACGTGGAAAATGAGTGACTAGAGGTCGTGTCCTCTTCAGCACGGTTTGTCCCCATTCAATGACACGGTCCCCGCTTGCACCGGTCCTGTTTCAGACCGTCCGTCTAAGGACAATCTGGTAAATATGTGAAAAATTAAAGGGTGTTTTTATTATTTTAATTTAGTTACGTATACACTTTTTATGTGAGGACCACTAAATAGCACGTCGACGTCTCAACATCTGACACGTGCCGGTGTCATCTTAATCGTGTTGTGTTAAGTTCTGCCACGTATGACAGTTAGGCCCCACCAGTAATTCGTCGGTTTGTGTCCGACGTGGCAAAAGTCTGTTTAGAATAGGACACCAACGGCCAACCTAACCGTTCGCTTTTTCCAACCCAAACCAAACTGCTTTTCAAAGTTTCAATCAGTTGCCAGCTATAACCCACTTCCACAGCATCTCTTCGGGATTCGCTTGGTGGGGTAAAGTGGTAAACCCATCCCATATGTCCCATCCCATGATTCTCGCTATCGTACGCATCAGTACTCACCGTACACCATTAACCTTCATGCAAATAATAATAAACAAACATGCAATGATTACCATGTTGGCGCACGTTAGCTTCTGTTTTGATACGGTTATTTTTGCTATTTGCAAGGGCAAACAAAGACATTAAAGCATCAATTCAGACCGTTCATCCAGTTTAACACGTGGCATCCCCCCGCCTACTCCTCTTAATAGGATTTAGTTGCTATGGTGCTGTCAACAGTTGGATAAGAATTGAAGGGATAATTCTGTAAATATATAAGGGCATATTTTTATTAAACGGTTGACAGCTTAATAGAATTCTATCACGTACTTTCTAAATCTTTTTTCTACAATAGCAATCAATCAATTCAGATAACTATGGATTGCGGATTGGCAAGTCACCACTTTGATGATTATTCTTTGGTTTTTATATTTTCATATAATTATTTTTCGAATTTTTCTATTCTTAAAAGCAAAGAGACCCAATTATGCGTGCACAAAATCCATGCACAAGGCATGCACAACCGGGGGTTGATGCATCAGCATTGAAAAGTGATTTACACTTTTTGAGAGCGTGCTTATCACTCTTCGGCGCTGATGTGTCTGCACCTTGGTCCTTGCATACAACTTATGCATGAATTTTGTGCGCAAAATCCAAGGGTGTTTTCATTTATTTTTTTTGTATATTTCTATTTCTTGTTCATTAGTGCACCCAACACCCTTAACAAAAGCAAAATATCCACCCTTAAAAAATAAAAATAAAAAGTGCCATATAAAAGCAATGCATAATGTTCCCCCCTCCAAAAATAAAATAACAATAATAATAATAAGAGATAGAGATAGAGAGAGAAAGAGAAAAAAAAGAAAATGTGGAATAGTATTTTTAACATTTCTCTATACTTGGATCATAATTTTTATTAAAACATAGTTCACCAAATCCTTTATCTCCACCTCAAGTCACCTCTTTTTTCACCATTCCCTTCTCTAAAATGTCTGGTCTTATAATCATAAATTAAAGTTTTGAAATATCTAAACATCAAAACACTGTTTAAAAATAACTTGCTAACAATGGTCAAAACTAATCAAATTGGGAGGAAATATTCTCTTTGCCTATCCAAGAGATGGCTGATTGATTAGATGGTTCTTATTGATGCGATGCGATGCGCACCAAGAATGGATTTAGTTGGCCTATAAAAACGCCTCATCTATTAAAAAAAAAAGGCCTAAAATTGGTGATTAGGGTTTAATAATTAAGCAAGTGAACTACATAAGAGAATCCACTATAAAAATTATGTTCCTCACTACCCCTTTAAAACACTACAGTGTATCCAAATGGTGGATCTTCCCCTTTTATAATGCATTTAATGAGAATGTTTGGTTGTGTTAGTGGTTATGCCTTTTTATTTCAACCAATAAAATCTAAGTGTATGGAATTACTTTTCATATTTAATTATTTATTCTCTTATTCTTTACATACAATTGTAAGCTTAGTGCCCTTTACTTGTATTAAACTCCTTACGATAGAAGCTTATCTAGCTAAAAAGCATTCTCTAATGACTAAGCTTTCTGGTTTTACTTTTCTTAAGTGTGTCCAAGAAGTGGAGCAGCAAAGCCAAGAACCACCCATGGACCATTGATGGAATCAAGGCAACAAACTCTCTTGCTTCCACTTTGTAGAAATTTCTCCCCTACTTTACAAGATCTCACACCTTGCTGTTCACATTTTCTGTTTGGACACTAATGATATGGTAAGGAAACAATAATGAAAAAGAAACTCATGACCTCATATGGGGACTTGATTCAAACTTAAAAACATCATAGACACATTTTATAATTGTGTAGGACCCTCCATTTGATTAATCTAATAGAAAATTTTTGGACCAACCAAAGATAATCAAAATCTTATGATCTTTCGACAAGCTTATGGACTACTCACCGGTAATTAGTCAAATGTCAGAAGAATGATACTGATCCGACAGATAAAACTTCGTCAAATCAAGTCAATACTGGATAGAAAAGACCTCCAAAGTGAATTTGGAGGACCAATCAAGTGATGGGTCTTGATCTCATCTCTCCAAATGGGGGTTAATTATAGAGCTGTGAGGTTTAAGGACATAATCAACTCTCTATGTGCGTCTAATGTGAAAGGAATGTTGTGGTAGGTGGTACTCTGTATATGTTTTGTATTTCAAAGGAAGGGCCCATTTATTTGACTATTTTAAAAGCAAAGACAGGGAAGCAGTTGGAACAGTTGGGTATGCGTTTAATCATCCAACTTTGGAGATATTTGGAATTGAAACGTCATGAGTTTGTTGAATGGATCGATGGGTAACAACTAACAATGAGACTACGTCTTCTATAATTCACAACCACATAACCTTCCAATTATATGGGTTTCTTTGTCAAAGGGAATGGAGCCCGACCCTCATGTCCCCCTGGTGGTTAGGACGTAAGGCTGAGCATGGGCTCGGTTGAGCCTGAGCCCAAAATTTGGTCCAAAAAAGCCTGATCCAACCTAGGCCCGATAAGGACCCAGACCCGAGTTAAAGTCCCGAACTTTAATTAGGGCCGGGCTTAGGTTTACTTCAGTCCAACCCAAGCCTGGCCCGAACTTATATATATATGTGCCTGTATATGTGTGTGAAGAAAATGTTATTTGGTGAAAAAGTGTATGTAGTGTACATGGTGAATTATAAGCTGACACGTGTTGTGTTAAGCGTTAAAAACCTCCAAAAAACAGTTGAGATGAAAAGTAGGTGTCAAAAAAGAGACATCAAATTCAAAAACACATCATCTATAAATATATATAATAAATTAACAAACTTGAGTTAATAACTTAGTTGGTTAAAGAGTTTGTTAGAGTAGGTCATGAGTTCAAATCTTATCTAAAGCATTTGTTTTCTGAAAATTTTATAGGCTATGGGTTGGCCCAAACCTGACCCGAAACCCAATAAAATAACTAGGACTGGGTTTGAGCTTAAAGTTTGTAAAAATGTTCAAGCCCAAGCCCAGCCCAAGCCCGAAATTACTATATAGGGCCAAGCCCCGAGCCTACCCCGGCTCCGCCTGAGCCTGCCCCATGCACACCCCTATAAGCTAGCACGCACCATATAGCAAAATAGGCGGTTGCAATTTTTTGGCTACTAGCCTATGGCTTCAACTCGAGACTTATTACATGGGAATCGATAAGGTCAACCCACTAGGTCAGCTTGTTGTGACACAATAGGTCAAATTGGTGTGTGTGATCAGCCCTTCTTAACAAGCCAGTTTGGGATAAATACTAAAGGCCGGTCCATCAATTTAACTGGGCGTGATGCAACAAGTCAGCTCAGCATGACTGGTTTACTCAGTATTGCAAATTGGTATAAGTAAAAAGGTTTAAGTTCAAGACATCACCACATCAAATAAAATAAGGGAGCCGATCATCTGTTGGTGTGTCAGCAAGAAGTTCCTGTTAATTTAACCACACAACAACACCTATCCCATATTTTTTGGTAAATCACTCTCGGTTTTTTTCTTCATCTGTTTCCTTCCAAATATGTGTCACTGTGTGGTTAAACTCAACAGGAAATCCCTGTTGATTCACCAGCAAAAGATCCTTTGCCATAAAATAAAGGCAGAAGCATGAATTAATGCGCAACCACTTCAATAAAGCAAGTCGGTGTCAGAGAATCTGTTCTGAGATCCTTACCAAGGATCACTCGGGGAGACTAATCCTAATATTCAAACATATAATCAAGCAACATGATATCCTAAGGATCCGCAAGACAACCCCTAACGAAACGCCCTCCTGCCCTTTATAAAAGGATGCAACATTGACCAACGAAGGTATGGACAAATCTCCGAAGGAATTTCCACTTTATTTTCTAAGAGGATTGATTTTGACATCAAAAGAAATTAGGCTAGCTTTACACCAATGACCTTTCCAAGTTTTTATTAGTGTGTATGTGCTTACAAGTACTCGGAGATCTGATCGGCCAAACAATCATTTGAGGAGCACAATTTGTTGTGACCATAAAAATAAGAATCAATGGCCTACCTTATGTGTAAATATGATCAACGTTCTAATACCTAAAAATCAACAATCGTAAGAGATGTGATGAGAATTTTTTATTGTCAGAGCTATTAGATATTAAGCTTTTTAAACTATGTTTTAGGGTACCTTGCCTCCGCCGCTAAATGGGGAGCCATACCCTCAGCATCACACCGGTACTCTGTTCCACATATGCAAGGAGTGGGGCTCATACGCTTTTTGCATGAACCCACCCCATTGTGTCTGTGGGACATATGGAACACAGTACCGGTGATTTAGAGGATATGACTCCATTAATGATAAGTCTATAATTGTACAAATTTATAAAAATAATAAATATATATTTATATATTGCATGAACCCACCCCCTTGTGTCTGCGAAACATATGGAACAGAATCCTGGTGATATAGCGGATATGGCTTCATCAGTAATAAGTCAATGACTGTACAAAAAAAAAATAATATATATATATATATATAACGCCTTACTGACTGCCGCACCTGATATGGGACCCGGGGGGGGGCCCGCAACACGACCGGAAAGGCAGTGTCAGCTCGCAACAACAGTAGAAACTAGAAAATACTCCTAGACCAAGGTGGATTGTACCCTCTCGTCATAACTTCTGCTCCACTCTGCATCTTGTCAGGGAGCGGGTACATCAGTGTCAACAAGTGATATGCAACCCTCAAAAAAGCAAAAATCACTTGTCGATGCTGATGTACCCGCCCCCTGATGGGGGCAGAGAGAGGAGCGGAAGTTCAGAGGAGCATTCAATCCACCCTCCTGCTAGACGGGTTCGCAACCAAAGACTTTCTATGAGAGGCGGTACGGAGAATCCGGATGGTCTCTAGTTGGATTTGTCCAGCGTCAATCAAACATCAATTTTGAAATGATATGTGATGGAAAAAAGCAATAAGCGAATTTTCACCATGTATCAGCAACAAATTAATGCTTGATTGGCGCTGAACACATCCAAACTAGAGACAATCCCGGGTGATCAGGTCATGGAGGAAGCACGGAACGGCAACTTCGTGAATAAAATTTGGGAAACAAGTATAAATCGATATTGCCGTTTTAAAGGCCGAGATGCTAGTGTAAACCGACAACAAACAAAGATCTACGGTTCTTGGGTTCCATGCCAGGGATTCGACAGTGTGGACCTAATGAATACCACGGTCAAATCAGTAATTTTGATAAACGAAGACCCAGAGGTCAACCGTATTACGTATCAGACGACTAATAATTAAACTGAAGGGGAGGAGGAGGGGGAATTACCTGGCAGTTTCGGGCATCATCATCCGCCAATAATACGTCAATATAGCCGGAACGGCTCCGAACATCAAAATCAACCGCCACGCCAGATCGGCCTCGCTCGGCGTGGGTGTGTTTGCGTCGGGTGAATCCAAAGCACGGTCGAAGATCGCACACACGATCATGGTAACAGCAGAACTGACGAGGATCCCAAATCCCTGCATCGAGAACACCGCCGCTATGAATGACCCACGTGTCATCCTATTTGAGAACTCCGACATGATAGTCGCGGAGAGCGGGTAGTCCCCTCCAATACCAACTCCGAGCCAGAACCGGAAAAAGCATAGACTCGTCAGCACACACTTCCTCGTACGGCAGATGGAGAAGCCGCAACCTAAGGAGCTCGACACCATCAACACTAGCGCCAGGCCGTAGACTCGTTTGCGACCAATCAGATCGCCTAGCCTGCCGAAGACGACTTGGCCAATCGCAGCACCCAGGAGAGCAATGGCCACACTTATCGATATAACAGGTGGTGGGGTTTTACCGTCACCATTCCCGTCTCTGTCGTAGTAGAGGCGTCCGATCAAAATCATGACTGGGGATATGCAGAAGAAATCGTAAGCATCAGTGAAGAGGCCCATGCCGGCGATGATGATGGCTTTGAAGTGGTAATACTGGGTTCTTGCAGTATCGAGGGCCGATAGAACCTTGAGCGACATCGCTGAACTAGTACGACTAGTGTGTTCAGCTTCAGAGATCAGGCGCCCAAAAACTGAGAAACTGGTCGACGGTCACGTTGGGTTATATGTAGGATGGCAATTAAGTCAGTCGCGCGGACTTGCCATCCAACGCCAGAGTCGTTGATGTGATCGAAGCAGAGTAGACTGTGGAATTCTAAAGAGAGAGACGTGATTCCATAAAGATGCGAATCGGGGCCCTCTGTTAGTTCTTTGAATCTTCGTATTAATATGCAATTTTGTTATATCGTCAAGAACACGTTAGTTCAGCGATTTTATTTATTTTCTTCCACCACTAGTTGAAATGAAGGGCTTGAGCTTTTGTAAGTTTGTTTTAGTATTGACGGACTGAATTTTGTTGCTTTGTTGGGTTGGTGTTTCCTCACCCGCTCCTCACGCGAAGAGGGTTGACGTTTGCTCTGCGTCAGCAAGTTGAATTTTACCAAAACAGCCTATCTGCTCCCTCTGGGTGTAAAAAAAAAAAAAAAAAAAAAAAAAGGAAAAATGGTATGATACACCTAATTTGTGTTTCCAAAAAGAATGGGAAAAAGATATGCCATATCCGTCCTCCTTATCCAAAATGTGAGGTGTATAAGGTTAAAATTGTAAAAACCGTTTTTAAAAGAAAAAAATTGGCACCCATAAAAATGTCTTATGGATTTGGTAAGATAAATTAAAGTTAGCCTAAAATAAGAATGACATTAAGTGCCGACACATCAGTACCAAAAAGCGAAAAGCATCCCCAAAAACTGTATATCATTTTAAAAGCGAAAAGCATCCCCCAAAAACTGTTTATCATTTTTGCATCGCTGATGTTTCTTACTTAGTTAACTATAGAGTCCTATCAAATCCTAGGGTTTATACGGTTAAAACCATAAAATAGTGTTCAAATGAACATTTGCTCCCTATCTAGAACGGAGCCATACCCTCTGTGTCATGGGTACCCGTTCCACAAACACAAGGGGGATGGGCCCCCCTGCAAAAGGTGTATGGCCCCACCTTCTTGTGTCTTGAAACAGGGTACTGGTGATACAGAGGATATGAATCCATTTAGAAGAAGAACCAAAATCAAAAGACCATCACAGATCAGCCTAAGGTGTGGGGACATGGAGGGGAGGGAGGGGGGGGTGTAAACAAATTTGAGTGTAGCAAATCCTTTCCCCTATAATATACAGAGGGGTGCTTTATTACGTTGCACAGACTCAGATTTATTTACGAAAATGCCCCAACCAACCTTCTAAACAGCTTAAAGTGTAGCAATGTCTGGCATCGAAAGTGTGCCACATACCAGAAATGTGAAAAATCATCCACCAAAAAGTAAAAATTACAAATCGATTTCTAATTTTGATTTTTTTTGGTATGTGTCGCACATATGCATACCAGACAATGCAACACTGTAAGTCGTGTGTTACATTGTAGGATTTGTTATGAGAATGCCCTCCTTCAAATGCTTAGAGGATATTAGGATGTCGGTGCTGAGATGCTTTAAGAGGCCTGGATGCACCTTTGTAGGCGTGCCATTGATCGACACATGATGTGTTTTTGAATTTGATCCCTCTTTTTTTACATTGAGCACTTTTTTGAACCCCCAACACAACATGTGTCAGTTTATAATTCACCACAAACACTATAGACACTTTGCCATCATAGAACATTTTCTTCCTCTAATGAATAGATCTTAATAAATCAGTAAAGATTTATCGGAGTGAATTTACCAAAACACCATTTCAATGCTTTTTTATAATCCATGATTAGAGCCAAATCGATCATTGTTTGCATGTCTATTGTACACAACCATTAGGCACTTCAGATTTTGGGCACACAAAATCCATGCACAATACATGTGTAAGGGCCTGAGAATATTCACAACAGTATTGAAAAACGATTTGCATACATCCCAGAAAATACAAATCACTTTTCAATACTGATGTGAGTATTCCCAAACCCTTGCACATGTATTGTACATGGATTTTGTGTGCACAGAAGCCGGTGACCGTTAAGATATCTTGTACGGTAGAAAAATTATAGTAAAAGTTCCATGATATTCCCCTCAACATGTACTAAAAATTGGTGGACATGTACCCAAAATTTAAAACACCCACCCTTTTTGCCAATTGTCAAGCATTAAATGTCACAACACCTTTCACCATAATAGTCCTTCGGCCAAATGTTTTTTACCATAGAAGATCGAGAGTAGTTGTAAAGGGATAGAGCCATACAGACTCCCATTTGGTTTGTTGGGTGTAGTATATTAACACCTCATCTGCACCAGGAGTAGGGTACCTTCTCTCACAGGGAGTGTGAGTCCCGTACACGGCCCACACCCCCTCATCTGCACTGGGAATAGGGTACCCCTTTCATAGTGGTGTGGATTTGGTGTGCCCCTAACGTCCCCCACATGAAAGGGGACACATCACGGCAAAAAATGGTTTAAACATTTTTTGGAAGGAGTAAATCGCTTTTCAACATGATATGTCCCCCCTACCTAGGGGGCACACTCTCATAGCAGGTGTGAGCCCCATGCATCGTGAGTGAGAGGTCGCACCCTGATCCGTTAGTATATTTACCAATATTTTACAGAGCCTCTCTTTCCTTCCCACCTACCCCTCACAATAAAAAGGGTGGCTCAGTGCACGTGACTCTTGCTAACGCGGGGTATGGGGAGGACAAGATGTACGTAGCCTTACCCCCATTTCTGGAGAGACTTTTCCGTCACCTACCCCTCACAATACAAATAGAAAATAAATAAATAAATAAAAGAGACCAATCTCATGTTACACTTTTAAATGAAGTTGAATAGGAATTGATGTATTAATAGAATGGATCCCACAACTTATTCTAATCTGACTTGTAATAGTTATTAGTGGTCCCTTGTGAGACAAATCTGCATGCAGTCACCTGCTGGCCTACAATATGACAGTTCAAAAACGACGTCCTACCTATAGGAGTCCTCGTTGAATCAAACTTATCTTACTTTATCAGCATTGATGAGGTTCCCATTGTTAAGTCATCTTATTTTACTTCGTCACCACATCTAATAAACTAAAAAAAATAAAAATAATTAATCTCGCAACATTGACTACAAATCCACTCTCTTGAAAGATGGCTATTCGTAGTATTTTTAGTAGTCTAAAGAAGATATTAAAGTGTGAATACAAAATTCAACATGAGCCTGGTAAACTTGTAAGGAGGGGGGATCTATGACGCACTGAAACACTCTTCCAACCAATTGTTCAACTTGATCAAAGTCATACAGCTTCAGCAATTCTGACAGAACAATATGGCATCCATTTGCTACAGTACTCCAGTGTCATTTGCAACCCAAGTTAACCAAGCACCTAAGGAGGTGGCTAAAGTCCAACTTGATACATCTGTCTTTAGCATGCGTTTTTGGATCATGATTTAAGCTAAAAAATATGACGTTTGGTCTGCAATATGGACTGGATCTCCCAATCAAGATTATGTTTTAACCCTATTTTGAGATTGAGCTAAAAAGTTTGATCACGATCATAAATTCGTGAACTGTTTTGAAATGATGCTAAGCAGCATATTCCTACATATTAAAATCTGGGATAATTTAGTCTTTTAATATATAAAACATAACCAACACTTCTTTCTTTCTCCTTCGTCTCTCTCCGTCTATTTCTTCTCCTTTCTCTTTCAAGTTGTCACCATGTGCTATCATCTTTGGCAATAGAATGAAGCTTTAAACATTGCGATCAATTGTGAGTTTGTTGGAAAAAGTTTATTGTTTCACACTTTGACCCATCCAGATAATTGGAATAGATTGGTATATACCTCAACAAAGAGAACTTTTTATAGACCTCGAAAGAAATAAATGAAAAACCAAACTTTGTTGATATAAGAATTGATAATACAATACATGTATCTAACTCAATTCAATTCAAGGGAAACACCTCTCTCTCTAGATCGTTCTCCTTAATAGCAAATAAGTTAGTGATAGAAATCAAAGAATGAATTAGGTTTACTTCTCTCGAATTGAATTACAAACTATTTTATGTTAATTATATTCTTAAGATAGACATATCTCTATTCTTAAGATAGACTAAATTTGATGATAATGTTAAAGATCTGTTCTTCTTTCGACATATCTCTATTCTTAAGATAGACTAAATTTGATGATAATGTTAAAGATCTGTTCTTCTTTCTCCTATCTATTTATATCGAATTAATCAGTTATAACATCTTCCTTATGTTGTAAGGTAGTTATTTTTTACATTTCATCATTTTCTCATCATAGTCACTTCCTCCATTCTCCATCTATCTTGATGTTGAATATCCATCATGGGATATGTCATGACCCTATTTCACCTGTTTCATACAAGTGATGACTCTCGTTGTACGTTAAACATCATGACACATGCTCTGATAAAAACTATCATGCTCCAACACGCACCTTCATTGTAGCAGACGGGTTCAAAGTGCTTTGCATCTATATGAGTGTTTTCAAAATGGTACCAACAAAGCTTCTACCTTCTTCTTTTCTTTGATAAGCTTCTCTTCTTCTTGCTTCCTAGCAGCATCTACCCTTTGTTAGTGTATCAGGGATAAATGCTCTAAATCTTTTATTGTTTATTATGTTTTTCCTTTTCTTGCAGCCTCATACATCTCCTATGAGCTTTTTGTTTCTCTTTCACACTTAGATAGATCATTTGTTTTCTCAATATCAACATCCATGGCTTTCAAATTCTTTGTTTTCACCAAATTAGGATTCTGAACCTTTATAATACCCTGGGTGCCTTTTCACTTCTCAGGTTCCTCTTCAGATTCTTAGTAGAGAAGTGCTTTTGACAGGTAGGCTTTCCCTTGAAATTTCCCTTTCCATTGTGTACACACAAGATTTTATTTTATTTTATTTTTTCCACTATTAGTTGAAATGAAAGTTTGGACTCTTGTTCTTGTGACTTTTGACACATTGTAAGTTTGCTTTAGTAATGATAGGGTTGTCAACTATCTGGTTCGTTTAAAGTGAATACGAATGCATTTATATCTGACTTGTTTAGTAAATATTTGTTTATAAACGAATCCAATATGAATATGTATTCATATGATTTGAAAAATATTTGTTACACACACACACACTCACTCAAAAAAGTGAGAAATCAACCCCTAAAAAATAAAATCACCAACCAATTTTGATTTTTAGGTACATGTCACACTACAGATACATGTCATACAATGCAACACTTTAAGCTGCAGTGGAGGATTTGATATCAAAATGCCGTCCTTCAAATGCTTAGAGGACATTTTGATAATCAGATCTCAATAAACCAATAAGGGTTTATTAGAGTGTATATACCAAAACACCATTTAGATGCCCTTTTATATTCCATTATTGGAGCCAGAGTGATAATTTTTTTGCACGCTAGTCATACAAACACTTAGATATATTATGGTGAAAGTTCTATGATTTTCAACCCAAGGCATGTAGTCAAAGAGCAATAGCTCAACTTCATTCAACAAAATCATCCTTAGAGACCAGTCTCATGTTATGATGACTTTAATTAAAATTGAATAGTAATAGGTGTATTAATGGCTGTTGAGATCGTTTCCTGTCCTTAAATAATCTTATGGCTTCAAGAGATGTATATGTACCCAAAAAATAGAGACTTTTATTTAGGTATATGTGTCTCCTAAAACCCACAAGATTATTTGTAGACAGAAAACGATCCTTTTGGTATTAATGAAATTAATTCCACCACTTATTGTGATGATCTGACTCGTATTAGTTGGTAGCGGTCTTATGTGCGACCAGTTTCCATGCAATCACTCATTGGCTTCCAATATGATAGTTCAAAAGCGACTTCCTACCTATAGGAGTCCTCGTTGAATCAAATTTATTTTACATTAACAGCAGTGGTGAGGTTCAGATTGTCAAGTCATCTTATTTTATTTCGCTCGGGCGCCACATCTAATAAACTAATTAAAAAAATCAAACATATATGGTTAACTAATGTAATATCGTGACATTGACTATAAACCCACTCACTTGAAAGAGGGATGGGCTATTCCTTGTAGTCTGAATAGTCTGAAGAAGATATTAAAATGGGAGAAAGATTGTCTGTGTTGGCACAGGCCTATGTAGGCGTGCCATTGATTAACACATGATGAGTTTTTGAATTTGGTGTTTTTTTTTTTTACACCTGAACACTTTTTTGAACCCCCAACACAACATGTGTCAGCTTATAATTCATCATAAACACTATAGACACTTTGTCATC
>JAOXJP010063719.1:0-15561 GCA_025762735.1 Platanus orientalis | reverse complement strand
ATGGTACAGACACATCAGCGCCAAAAAGTGAAAAGCACCCCCCAAAAAGTGTAAATCACTTTTTTGGCACTGATGTGTTTGCCCCTATTGTCGGGCGGACTTTGTTCATTCATTAAGGGTCGAACCAAATTTGAGCCACACCCATTGGTGGTACTTAGAATCTTTACACTTAACTTCATGCTACAATATTCATCATAGGTCATAGAGAGATTCGTATGTTTGATGGCCAAGAGGATCAATTGCTTGAGACAATGCTTTATTTGTCTACCTCTTAAGACTCAAGATGATCAGCATGAGGGGCTTAGAGTTTCCCTTGGACCCACTTTGATAGCCGCATAAAGCTGGGCTGTAGGACCATACGACAATGGGAGAGTCTGAACATACAATAGGCACAGTAAAATTTCACCAAGGGGATTCGACTCCATGCCTTCTTCTTGGAAGGTTGATGACGCAGCTACTAGAGTACAGGGCATTGATTGGTGGGACCTAAAGGTTGAGGACACAGCCACTTGAGTAGAGGAGCATTCGTGGGAACCATAGTTACCAGAGTGAGAAGAGAAAACAGGAAGCAATGTGAAAAAGAAAAGTTGGAAGTTAAGCTTAATAAATCATTAGGAATCGAGAAGAGATGATCAATTGGGAAGCAATTAAGAAGCGATTAGAAAGCAATCAAGAAGCGATTGTAGAAGCGAACAAGAGGCGACCAAGATATTATATTATTGATTGTAGATTTGGTTATTTATTTTTATTAGTATTATCTATTAGTAATTATTTTTATTTCATATCCTAGTCTACTATTAGAAAATAAATAACTAAATCGACAATCAATAGGTATAATTACAATGAATGATTACTAATAGAAAGTCAATAACAATAAGTTACAATGAATATGTATAACTATAGTACATTAAAGTGAATAAAGTTGACAAGGTAACAAACAAACCTAAAATCATAGTTATTATACTATGCAAGTAACAAAGAATCAGGACATGAACATGCAACTAATTATGAACAAAAATACCTAAGAATCATAATTATCTTATTGTGTGATTAAGCCATATATGGATTTGAACTACATAAATATCAAATAAGCCTTAGCATTGTACTAATATTTACAATATATTGCTTCCATACCTATTTGGTTTTTTTTTTGGGGTTATGAGTTTTACTAAATTGCTAAAACAATGAAATGTGCTTACATTTGATTACTTAATTGTTGAAATAATTAAACTAGTGATTTTTTTGGTATGCAAATAACGTTGCCCCAATCATTTTCTTATTTGATTCCCACATTTTCCCAATGCTTTCCCTATACTTTCCCTAAACGCTTCCCAAGTTTCCCAAAATGCATTTTCACATTTCTCAAATATTTTCCTACACTTCTCCAAAGTTGAGAAAAGCAAATCGAATTAGCTTTTCCAATGAGTCTCTCAGAAAGTGAGCTCTGCACCCAAGGTCAAGCTTCCTTGCAACTATGGTGGGGCCTAGAAATTGATAAAGTGTTTTGTATAGGCTCCATTTGAGGGAGCAACAAGGGTTGAGTGCTTGAAGCATTCGAGCTAGGGTTGTCAATGAGTCGGCTCAGCTCGAAGATTGGTTCGTTATGAGCCGAGCCTAAGCCTTGTTTTAAGCTCGATGAGCCAAACTTGAGCTTTGATTTAAACTCATTTCCTAAGTGAACCTGAGTCGAGTTTCACTAAGCTTGGCTCTTTAAAAGCCCGTTAAGAATTTATATATATATATATATATATATATATATGTATACACACACACACACACACACACACACACACATATATATATATATATACACACACACACACACACACACACACACACACACAAGAAAGCTTGATAATACCATATAGGTTCGTAAGTATCAGCACCAAGTGTTTGAAAAAAAATTCTCAAGGAATTAGCACACAAAAGACAAATAATAATAATAATAATTGATGATGCCTAAATCCTGACACTCAGGCTCGACTAGATGAGTGCAAGGCTCTCTGATGATCTTATAAACCTGCGAAGATAGAGACCAAGAATGAGTCAGTTAGGTGTCGACCGATTGCATTTCGACGATCAAGTCAGATATTGTAGAGAAGAAAGGTGGAGAGTAATTTTGAGGAATGTTTTTCTCATACTTTTCGTTCACTACAATCCGTCTCTTTATAGCGCTTGACCTCTTCATTATTCCTGGATTCCCAGCTCAATGCCTTTTGCTTGGGCGGCGTTCCCAGGTGTGGTTGTATGAGCCAGATTTGCTAGGGATGGTTAGATATGAGCTGGCTGTCCTGTCGTTATGAGATATTGCATGGTTTTGATCCTGAACGTTTCCTTATGGTTCGGCCTCACCGACGCTGGTGTTTTTTATTATGTAAGTGCCTTGGGTCGGGTTCATGATGCCTTGTTTCCCGAGGCTTAGACGACTCGAGGTTCATCAACTTGAGAATCTCGAGGTTGACAACGGTGCGGTTCAGATTTTGATCTTGGCCCGGGATTTTTGCTCGGGAGTGATTTTAAGGTCGGGCATGACTGTGGGCCAATTAAGGTTCCATTAGATGCCCCCTAATTCTAGAGGGCTATCACTTTTTTGTGAGACCGATGGAATTATTATCGTGCTTTCTCTTTTGCTCTTTGGTGGTTTCCACCCCTGTAGGGAACTGGGATGGGTGCCTTGGGAGTCATGCGTACATTATGACCGTTGGGACTCCGTGAAGGTATGGACCTCGTCATACCGATTGATAAGACGTCTCCTCAACTGCTTGTTGAGCACGTGCGAGACCACATGGAGGGCCTAAATCACTTTGTTCGGATCCCACGACAGGGCTCGGCTTGCCCAATTCCTATAAATGGCTTAGGTTTCCCTTGCTTTCACTCATTCGCGGTTTTTCTTTAGCTTCTATGGTCTTCATCTTTAGTAACTCTAGCAGTAGCAGTTGTGTTTTCCAACAATTTTCTAGGGTTTTGTTTTCTTCTCTAGTCATCATTCTAGTATGTTCCTTTGCTTTTTCTTTTTCTTTTAGTTCATTTTTTCTCTTTGGGTAGCTAGGCTCGCCTATTTAACTCATCCCTCCCCCTTTTTTTAATGTCACCTTGAACAACACTGGAGTTCCCTTTGGTTTTCATTTGGTCCGGCTCTATAGCTTCCTTCGATCTCAGAGGTGCCCCCAGACCTAGGCTTAGTCGGTGGTGACCTGTCATCCATCATTTAAGAGCTTTTGTCATTCTTAGGCCCTTTCATAGAGGTTCTTTTTGCCCTTGGTTAAATGGACGCCTCGTCCAATCCTCTATCCTTTGATTCCGACACTACTCTATCCATGAATCTGAGGCTTCCCGAGTTCGGGTCTGTTCATCTCAATAATCCTGAGGGAGCTTCAGAAACAACCCGAGAACCTCTGACCCATCCTCCGATGGCCAAGATTTTCCCCTCTACTCTCAGTTCTTTTAACTTAGAAAAATTCAGGAGGCTGTATGATATTCCCGGGGACATCGTCCTACGTGCTCCAGGGGAGTCTGAGCGAGCTTGTCACATCTAACTTGATGAGGTTTGTTTGTATGAACAGGCTCTAGTGGCTGGCCTTCAGTTCCCAATCACCCTGTTTGTTAGGGATCTTCTTGTTTGTGTCGATCTTTCTCCTGCCCAGTTAATGCCTAATTAATGGAGGATTGTGATCGGTTGCATGATCCTCTGGGTGGCTAGTAGTGGCGGGCGTGACCTTATTTCAGTCTCGGAGTTCCTTTTCTGTTACCAGCTTATCGAGAAGGAATCAGGTTGGTGGTATTTCACTGCCCAAGATAGCTTTAGGAATTTGGTTACATGTCTTCCAACTTCCCACAAGGGGTGGAAGCATAGGTTTTTCTTCGTCTCAGGCAATGGTTGGGAAGCTTACACTTGGGATAACGAGATTGAGAAGCTGGTTTGCTTTAGCCATGTATGGGGTAACCCTGACTCCTCTGGTAAGTCTTTCTGTGTCCTTGTTACAGCTTGTATTTTCCTTTCAGTCTTCCTTTGGCTTCTTACTCTATGCTTTTTTTTGTCCCGTCTCAGTTTTTGTCGAGCCTCACCTTCCAATGTCCTCTTTTAATCGCGTGCTTAGGGAAATTTAGTACTCCATGCACAACTATTTGGCCCTTGTTACTTTTGAGGCGCTTTCCCGTTTTCCTTTTCAACCTCAGTCTATCGAGGATGTCATATCGGAGGATTTGAGGATTCCTCCGAGGAGGCTCATAAAGAAGCCGTAGAGTCCTAAAGTATTCCGCCTATCGAGGAGGGCTCGAGTGTAGCCAAGGGTCCCAGATCCAGCAATTCAGCTACTCCAGTCCCAAAACATCAGAAGGTTTAGGCTCAAGTTTTGGGGAGTTGAGAGGACCCCATAACTTTCCTCCATAGAGGGCTTAGGCATCCTCGAGTGCCCCCGTTGACACTTCTGCCAGACGTCCTATTTCTAGGCCTGATCCTGCACCTGTCAAGGATCACTCTGCTCTTCTTGTTGAGGGCTTCATTCCTCTAGCTAGTAAAGGGAAAGGTCTTGCCATGGAGACCTTCATGAACAATCCAAACTATACATTCAAGAAGATGACTGGGGGTCGTTCTGAAGGGCGATCTCGAGGCTCTTCTTCAAGTTTCTTCGAGTGCTCTTTACCAATGAATGGTGCTCAACTGTGTTGAGGTAATTTATTTTCTTAGTTACATTGTTCATTTGCTACTCCTGCCTCATTCTACCTCATTGTATATGTATATATATTTTTTATAGTTAACCTCGTTCGTGATGGCAGGTTTTTAGTTTTAGAAGGTTGCAAAGAGCAATGTTCGTTCGCAGAAGAAGAGCTTGCCACTTTAAAGATCGAGAGCTCAGGCTTCTAAGCTCAGTTGTCTGACTCCGTTAAGAGGGAGACAGACCTTCGTGATGAACTCGAGTCACTTCGTTCCAAAAGGGACGACTTGGCAGCTAAACTTTGGGAAGCCATGGAAGAGAGGAAAATCTTGGTGGACAAGGTAGTCGAAGCTGAAGGTCGGGCCTTGCAAGCAGAAGAGATCGCCGCTCGAGAGAAGGCTGAGGATGAGGCTGTATTGGCTGCACGTCTACAGCAAGAGAGATAGGCTACATGGGTGGAGATCTAGGCTTCAGCCGATTATGTGATTGAGGTCTCAAATTACTATAGAGACAGTTTTAAAGCCTTCTATTGTCGAGCCTCTCAAGCGTACCCAAAGATCAACTTTTCCGGGTTTGTCTTTGATGATGACTCAGGGTCTCCTATTGCTGCCAAGGTTGTTGAGGTCGAGGAAGATGAACCTAAGGATTAGGTCACTTTTTAAGGACCTTGTCATGTAGATATATATATTTTTGCTCACATGGCTCTCCTATGTAAACATCTTCTCCATGAATGAAAACATTTTCCTAGCATTATTATAATAGTTTTTTCCTTAACGCGTTTTTACATGTCTTCACAAATGATTGTCTGGTATCTCATATGTATGTTATGGTAACTTGTTCAGCTATGAATTTTTCCTATTTAACTGGACTTGTAGCACATCTTCTAGTTTCATTAGAGGTAAAATTCCTTAGTGGAAATTTGAGGCATTTAGTGCCTTTCGACCATGTGGGGTATGTCAAATACTCTTGAGTCATCAAGTGACTCTTGGCCACATGGGGCCAATTAAATAACTTTTAGTCATCGAGTGACTCTCGACCACATGGGGTCAGTCGAATAACTGAGTCATCAAGTGACTCTCAGCCACATGGGGCCAGTTGAATAACTGAGTCATCAAGTGACTCTCAGCCACATGGGTTCAATTGAATAACTGAGTCATCAAATGACTCTCCGCTACATGGGGTCAATCAAATAACTGAGTCATCAAGTGACTCTTGCCCACATGGGGCCAATTGAATAATTGAGTCATCAAGTGACTCTCAGCCACATGAGGCCAATCAAATAATCTTGAGTCATCAAGTGACTCTCGACCACATAGGGCCAGTCAAATTACATACCTCTGTATTGCTCCAAGAAGTTTTGTTTGCTCAATGTGTGCAGAAGGCCTCCTTTTTATTAAATGAAGTTGAGTTACAATTTTCTTGAGGATAGTATTTCCTTAGTTGTTATGCATTCAAGGGTCGAGGCAATAGCTTGCCTTCCAAATTCTCAAGGTGAAATGATCCAGGCCTGTTGAACTTAACAACCTGGAATGGTCCTTCCCAATTTGGCCCTAGTTTTCCATCCGTCAAATTTTGGGCAGCAAGTGTGATCTCCCTTAGGACTATGTCTCCAACTCTAAATCTCCTCTCTTTGACTTTTTTGTTGTAGTATCGGGTCATGGTGTTCCAATAAGCTCTAGCATCGGTCACATTCTCGAGCGAAACGTACAGAATCGGCTCGCATGGTTGGCCAGTAATAGCTAACTCTGACGAGTCAATGAACCATTGATCTGCCTCTTGAGTGGTTTCCACATACTCCTTTGTGGATCTCCCTCATGGCTAATTTCGACTCAGTTAGGGTTAAACACTAGAGGTAGAACAATGTGAGGCTCTTCTTGTACAAGGTTCCATATAATAACACGCATCATGAAGGCTTTAGCTTGAATTTCTTAGCCTCTATGCGATCATCGGGGAGCCTATCATTTTCCAGGAATGTTCGGATTGGGTCCATCCATGTGGGTCCTCCTTTAGTGATACCAATGGATATCACTTTGACGGTGGCAATACTCGTTGTTTGTAAATGCTTGATCATCACGTCCTCATCATCTTCGAGGGCTGAAGTGTGTTAGGCCAATCTATCGGCTTGGTCGTTATACCCTTGGGGTACGTGTTCGATGATGAATACGTCAAACTTGCTTGCTAATGCTTGGATTATCCATAAGTACTCTTCCATTCTATCTTCTCTCACCTCATACTCACCCAGAACCTAGTATACTATTAGCTTGGAGTCACTTTTGACTCTTATGCTCCTAGCTCAGAGCTTATGGGCTATCTTAAGCCCATTCACTAGTGCTTCATCCTCTGCTTTATTATTGGTTGCCTTAAATCCGAATCTGATTGCATACTCCAGTTCTTATCCTTCTGGGGCTGTTATTATGATTTCAGCTCCGCTTGCACGATTTTTGATTAACCCATCAACATACAACTCCCAGTTGTCTCCATCCACAAGAGTAAGCTCTTTTGGTAGCTCCTTGTCTAGGGATGAAGTTAGTTCAACTACGAAGTTAGCCATGACCTGGCCCTTTACCACTCCCCTGGGCTTGTATTCGATGTTAAATTCTCCTAGTTCAACTGACTATTTGATCATTCTACCAAATGTGTTTGGCTGTTGTAAGACATATTTCAGGGGTTTGGTCCATATGGACTGTGATAGTGTGGGCTTGGAAGTACGGGTGTAGCTTTCGTGCTGTGATTACCACTACAAAGGTAGCTTTTTCAACCTTTAGGTAATTCTTCTCAGCTCTAATAAGGGCTCGGCTTACTTAGTACACGGGCCACTGCTTACTTTCTTCTTCTTTTATTAATACTAACTCATGGCAGAGTCTAAGACAAAAACATATAGGAGTAGAGTATCTTCAGGTTCGGTTCTACACAATAAAGGTAGACTCGCAAGATGCTCCTTGAGTTTCTAGAATGCCTCTTCACAATCTTTTGTCCTTCGAATGCTTTTCAAAGGAGATGAAACAGGGGGAGACACTTATCTGTTGATTTGGATATGAATCGGTTCAGTGGCATTACTCTCCCTGCTAGTCTTTGAACTTCCTTCATGTTTTGAGGTGACTCCATTTGCATGATGAATTCCACCTTTTTGGGATTTGCTTCGATTCCCCTTTAGGAGACCATGAAGCCTAAGAATTTTCCCGCTGATACTCCAAAGGCACATTTTGTAGGGTTCAGCATCATTTTATACTTCCTCAGTGTGTTGAACGTTTCTTTAAGGTCTTTAAAATAGAGGTCTGCCCTTAAGCTTTTTACCAGCATGTCATCTACATATACCTCCATATTTCTCTATATCTAATTCTTAAACATGGTATTAACTAGCCTCTAGTAAGTGGCTTTAGCATTCTTCAGCCCGAAGGGCATTACCCGATAGCAATAAAGGCCTCGGTTGGTGATGAACGAAGTCTTTGCCTAATCCGGTCTAAACATCCGTATCTGGTTATACCCTGAGAAAACATCCATGAAGTTGAGCAACTCGTGTCCGGAGGTCGAATCGACAAAAGTGTCTATTTTCAGCATAGGAAAATTATCCTTCAGATATACCTTATTCAGGTCCGTAAAATCGACATATACTCTCCATTTTTTGTTAGCTTTTCTGACTAGCATCACGTTTGAAAACTATTCCGGATAATGTACCTCTTGTATAGACTTTGCTTCCAAAAGCTTGTCCACTTCCTCTGCAATTGCCTTATTTCAATCTGTCGTGAAGTTCCTCATCTTTTACAGCACGGGTTTGGCAGTCTTGCAAAAGTTTAGGTTGTGAATCATCACCTCTGGATCAATGTCGAGCATGTCTTTGTGTGTTTAGAAAAAGATGTCCCGGTGTTGGGCTAGAAGTTCAATCATTTTTTTTTCTTTGAATTGGTCTAAGGAGGCTTCCTATTCAGACCTTCTGGTTGAGGGCCTGATCATCCAACGGAAGTTCTAAAAGATCTTTCGCTAGTTCGGCCATCGGGTTTGTCTTCTTTGCTTTTTCATCATTAACCATCATGGTTTCTTCTTGTAAACTGTCCGAAAGAGAGGCGCTATAACATTCCCATGCCATGGTCTGGTCGCCTCTAACTTTTTCCACCCCATGCTCTATAAGAGATCTCATCATCATGTGATAGGTAGATGTTACTGCTTTCATCTTATTCAGGGAAGGTCTTCCTAGTATCGCATTGTATGCCAATGGGCAATTAACCACTAGGAAGATTACCTCTTTGGTGACTAGTTGTGCTCCGAGCCTAGCTGTCACTGATAAGGCTATGGACCTTAGGGGGAAGATCTTATCTCCCGTGAAACCCACCAGGGGTGCCCTTATGGGCTATAGCATGTCTTCCGAAATTCCTATTTGTTTGAAAGTAGACAAGTACAAGATGTCAGCAGAACTGCCAATGTTTATCAATACTCTTCGCGTTTTGTACCTGACAATCATGATTATTGCTACAAGAAGATCATCATGTGGATGTTGCAGCTGTGTAAAGTCTTCTTCCGAAAAAGTGATTGGGTGATTGGTTTTTCAAGCCTGTTTCACCGATTTCTCAATCGTGTAGATGTCCCTTCCCTTCATATGCTTGGATCTCCATAAATGAGCTTTTCGGGCCGAAGTGGGCTCGCCTCCTCCTACAAATCCTTATGCTATCACTCTGATTTCACCTAAGGGTGGGATTCCTTCTTTTTCCTTTGCGGTTGATTGTCTTTGTTGCTCGTTGGTCTCGTCTGTCTTTTGAGCCATTACAAATCTTTGTAGCCTTCCCCATTGTATCAGCTCTTTAATCTGCTCCTAAGGTCAAAACAGTCATTCGTGTCATGATTGTGGTCTCGATGAAAACAGTACTATTTCCCCCTTGCCCTCCATGACGGGGCCTTCAACTTTCCTGGCCATTTAAGGGTGGGGTCATCTCTGATCTCCATTAAAATGTGTTCAGGAACTACGTTCAGAAGGGTATACTTGGAAAATCAGGACTTGAGATTCCCTACTTTTTGCTTAAGTTAGCGAGGCTAATCACCTTGCCCTCGACTCTGATTTGACCCACCTGATTCACTTGTTCTTTTTCTTTTTTCTAATTCTCCTTTGCCCCTCCAGGCAGTCATCGTCTCTTCTACGTTCATATACTTTTATACTTTCACCATCAACTCCTCGAGGGTATTTGGTGGAGACTTTGATAAAGAGAACAAGAACCTAGATGGTTGTAACCCCCTATCAAGGTCGTTAATATCACCTTGTCATTGGTGTCGTCCACCTGTAAGGCTTCCCTGTTGAACTGAGTGATATAATTTTTTAGTGATTCATCTTGTTCCTATTTCACATTCAAGAGGTAGGTTACAAGCTTCTGGTAATTTTGAGCACTTATGAAATGGCTAACAAATCACTTACTAAGGTCCAGAAAGCTATCGATGAACCCTGGTTTTAACCTCCTGAACCATGCACAGACGGGACCCTTGAGGGTCAAAGGGAATGCTCAACACATGATCTAGTCCGAAAGGGCTTGGAGGTGCATCATGTCTTGCATGTCTCCAGGTGATCGAGGGGATCTCTCATCCCTTCGAACGCTTCCATTTGAGGAGCCAAGAATTTGTTAGGAAGCGGGCAAGTCATTACTTGAACTGAGAAGGGAAACTCTTTCCTTCTGACCAAATCTTCTATAGTTTATGGTTCCTTTCCCTTCATCTTCTGCATGATATCTTTCAGTTGGTCTTGTACTTCCTTGAGTTGTTCATCCATTAGCGGATTCCTAGGACTTTCTCCCTCTGTTTGACTCTGGTGAAGGTGTTCTCCATCATGGTGCCTCTCAGATTGATGAGATTCTGTTTCTCCCATTCATTCTCCATTTGTGCTTCTTGATGGAGCGGGATTTTCATCACATAGTCCTTTGCGAGTCTCTTGTTCTTCCTGGTTAATGATTCTTTGTAAAAATTGTTGATTTTGTTGAGCGATCTCTTCCATGACCTTTGTGAGGTCCTGCACCCGTTGTTCAAAATTGGGCCCACCAACCTCCTCCTCCATCTAGTTGGTCTAATCGTTGTGTGCCATGGCATTCCTTGGGTTATTCCTTTGTGAGTCCATGGATTTGGTTTCTACCATACACTCTTAGTCTAGATGAGCCATTTTAATCACGGTTCACACAGATGACACCAACTAATGATACTCGAATCCTGACACTCAGACTTGACTAGATGAGTGTAGAGCTCTTCGATGATCTTATGAACCTGCGAAGACAAAGACCAAGAATGCGCTAGCCGGGTGCCGGCTGGTTGCACTCCTACAATCAAGTCAGATATTGTAGAGAGAAGATAGGCAAAGGGTAATTTTAAGGAATGTTCTTCTCATACCTTCCGTCATTGCAATCCGTCTCTTTATAGCACTTGGACTCTTCATTATTCCCAGATTCTCAACTCAATGCCTCTTGCTCGGGTGGCGTTCCTGGGTGTGGTTGTAGGAGCCAGATTTGCTAGGGGTGGTTGGATATGAGCTGACTATCCTGTCGTTCAGGGATATTGCATGGTTTCAATCCCGAACGATTCCTTATGGTTCAGCCTCATCGACACGTGGTTTTTTTTTCTTGTGTGAGTGCCTTGGGTCGAGTTCATGATGCCTTGTTTGTTGAGGCTCAGATGACTTGGGGTCTCGGAGTTGACCACGGTGGGGTTTAGATTTTGATCTTGACTTGGGATTTATGCTCGGGAATGAATTTGGGGTCGGACCCAACCATGTGCCAATTCTGGTCCCATCAATAATAATAACCCTTCTCATGCCCCTAGTCTCAGATTCACTACATCAAATCCCAAGATGTGACAATTAGGAAAAAAAATCATTTCTCAATGTCTTCTCCTTACAAAATAAGGATGAATATATCACAAGTGGGTCTCTAGTCTCTACCTAACATCACACTACTATGCTCAACTCCGTATGATGCTTCATAATATCTCGAGTGTACTCATCAACATGAGGCATATCAATAATTCATAGACACTCACATCATATGAGTCACGTCAGTATCAAACAAAACATAGCAATGAATCACAATGTCTAAATAACCATGTAACATATATGCATGCATAATCTAAATGTATGATACCAAAATTGGCGCCCTCAGGTACAAAAGACACATCTCAAATGCTGATGTAGAGCTTATGTACAAGAGCTTCACCAATCCTAACCAATATCCACTTAATTGTGAATTAATCGGCTTAAATCAATCACAAGCAGCATATCACACTCTGTGGATGTCTGAATCTTGCCAAGTGGTGGCCAATTATGTAGGGAGCTCTGGATCTCTGGATTGGATTTTATACACTGACCCCTAACCTCCTCTAACCTTTGCTGAGGGTCAAACGGGTGAAAACATCAGTGTTGAAAATGATTTTCACTTTTTGGGGGCAAGTGTAAATCACTTCGCAAGTGTAAATCACTTCTGACTTTGATGTGGCCACCCCTTGACCTTGGCGTTTTCTACGTTGAGCGTAGAAAAGCCTCGTTGTCGGATCTCACATAAGGGGATTCCTTTTGCGCATTAATACGTAACAATAGGTATGACAACATAGTCCCTAAATCTCACCAAGTGATCTCAAAAAAGGAGTCATGTGAATAATTCTGGAATAAACATCCAGGGGTTCCTTCTACACTTTAATACGTAGGGATAGATCAACTCTGGAGTCAGTGGTGGAGTCACAAATTTATCTTTGAGGGGCCGAACTAGAACTATGATGATTAGATATATTTTTTAAAAATTTTTATATACTAGGTATTCTACTATATATAGTAGTATCAAAAAAATATTATAAACACAATTCAACATGCAATGAACCATTTTATAGCCCAATAATGGTTGTACCAACATGGCTTTGTCTACAAATATTTTGAATATTAAGATTATGATAGGAAAGAATGGCGGATGTTTCATTCATAAGAATCAATGCCAATGTATTTTTAACATTAGCAAGATTAAAAAAGCTTTCTTATATACAATCATTTTTGTCAAGAAATCTCAAAACAAGAGCATTTAATTTTTTCAAATGATTGGCTCTTCCCTATTCCTACTGACACAAAAATCAAAAATTTGTGGTAATTTGGTTATTTAGGTCTAAAACATGGCAGGCATTTAATTTTTTTTTAATTTTAATTTTTTATATTCTCCTAAGTTATGTATTCTCCTCTACAAAATTATGTATGGGCCACACCCCCTTGTGAGGGGGGTGAATGGTACATCCTGGACAGAACATCCTTTCTCTTATTTATCAAAGCAAATGCCTCAGATTTGGTGCGACCCCTTAATAAACAACCAAGGCCCGCCCTGCACCAGGGCTGGACACATTAGCACTGAAAAAGTGATTTACACTTTTTTGAGGTACTTTTCTCTTTTCAGTGTTGATGTGTCTGTCCTTACTAATGCCCAATGGACCTTGGGGTACAAAACCTTGGGTGTTCAAGTAAGGATGATTAGGCCTATGTCAATGTAAACAATCATTCTCCACTAAACAGTTATAGCCCTATGCATATGGCTGCAAGTTATCCAAAAAATGTTTATGTTCCATTTGCTTCCGATCCGAAATAAGCTTATCTGGTCCGTTTTATAAAAATACTTGTTTATATCGGTTGGGATACATATAAATATCGATCCGGTCCATTAAATAGCCATTTCGTTTAAATATAATAATATATAAAATATAGAGTATAGCCCATTGGATTTAAAACTAATCCAACAATCTTAAATAACTTAATAACTAAAACCCTAAAAATACATAAACTCTTTACTTCTTAATTGTTTTTTTTCCGTCTATGACAGCACCCATAAGTACTACCACAACTATGTCACAAAGGCAGAAGTTCACACCCACCCCATAGGAGAAGGGATGGTGTCTTGTTCCATCCGACATTGTTTCCAGGTCATACAATATTAGAGATCTTGGCGAAAATGGAAATAGATTGGAAAAGATTGCATTGACAATGGTGACGAAGACATCTATGGAATTGCCTATTTTTTTCTAGATATCTAAAATTCCAGTTTGAAATCTAGATTACCTTTGCAGATAGGATACGGATAGGAGAATGATTATCTATTTTGAGACAGACCTCTAAAGGCATGCCATTGATTGACACATGATATGTTTTTGAATTTGATATCTTTTATTGACCACCTACTTTTTCAACTGAACACTTTTTTGGATCCTTTTACCCCCAAGTACAACACATGTCTGTTTATAATTCACCACATGCATTATGGAGGCATTTTTATCACAAAACATTTGCTTCGATACTGATATAGTTTTTAATATCCGAAAATTGTAGGATAGGATACAATATGCTCATATCCGGTCCATTTGCAGCACTAGTGCGTACTAGCGCTGCGCATGCCCCCGAGTGAGGATTTTGTGCGACAGGTTAAACCCTGGCTAACGCGGGACAACCTACAGGGACAACACGTCCGTCAAAAAACGAAAGCGATCACAAAATCCGAAGCGAGCTTTGGTTAAGCGCTGGGTTAATTGCTTGTGGGTCGCGGGCTATTGTGGTTAGGTTGAGCACTCGAATGGTATTTGTGGCCCTCGATTGTTCCCTTCAAAGATTTTGTTTGTTTTCTTCACTAGTAACCAGTCACCCTCATTCGTTGGTGTCGCCGGCGTCGGCGACGATGCTGAATAAGAAGGGAGCGACATCAAATGTTAGGTAAGCTTCATTATTATTATTATTTTTTTATAACCAGGATTCTATCCCTGCCTTCCTTACTCAGTTTTTGGTTTTTCTTCTTGCCCCAACGTACAGGGAACCAGCACCTTAGCTACTTCGCCGTCACCATTCGGTGCCATCGCCGACTGATATCTTCACCATCGCAAGCCGCCGGTTCCCTCTCTGTGAGTCACTTCATTGCTCAATCGCCATTTCGAATAGAATATCCCTAAAAGACAAATGGCCTATGTTCTGATGAGAGGGTTAGTTTTCTTCTCACTTAGTCCTCATCATCTTCCTACTTCCCATGACTCTTCTTCTGTGTCTACATTCTTTCTTTCTGCAGGTATTATCCCTTTCCCTCTTTTGGGTTTTTAATCTAATTTTGTTTGTCAGTTGGGAAAGAAAAAGGTCACCCAGTGGATTAGTAATAAGGACTCCTCATAGTCATCATCAAAGGGAATTTTCGGATCCATTTTTCAGCTCACATCAATGGTGCTGTTTTCTTCTTCTTTGTATATTATTAGTTCCAAATTCTGTTACTATTTTCTGAAGTGGGTATGCTTAAGATGCTTTGATAGTTTGATTGATCAACCCTAATATTTTGTCCTTTTCGGGATTTTTTGGCATCTACTTATTCTAGATTTTTATAGTACTGATTTTTTTTTATCATCGATTTTTATTGCATTGCCGTGAAGTTTATAGTACTAATATTTTGTCTCTTTAAGTGTGACAGAGCACTTTACATGGCTGATGTATCTTGCTTATTGAATAATTTTAAGAACGGATTAAAAGCAGGGAAATAGAGAATTTGGCTTTGAATAATTTAAGAACGATTTAAAAGCAGGGCAAGAGAGAATTCGGCTTTAGTTGATTCAAAAATTCTTTTGTTAATTGCAAGTCATGCTTGTTCTTATGGACCCTCTTAAAAATTTATCATCTTGTTGATGGGTTTTGCTCTATTGAATGATTTCAGTAAATGAGCTAGGAAAAAAGAAGATAGGAGAGTCTATTTGGGTTGGTTAAACAGTTTCTTTAGGATGCATATTAGGCATTTTTACGGGTCCTGTTGTGGGAATTCCTTATTGCTGATTCAACTGTTGTGTTTGTATTGTAATATTTTGATAGTGCCACCCCTTATTTTATTTAGAGAATCCCACTCTGTTTTCGTTCCTTTATTTTGTTTAGCAAGCAGTGATATTTTTATATTGCTTTCTG
>JAOXJP010063709.1:0-15564 GCA_025762735.1 Platanus orientalis | reverse complement strand
ATAAAAAAAAATATAAAAACAACAATAATATAATATAATATTATATATATATATATATATATATATATATATATATATATATATATATAACGATTTTTAAAACTTTTTATGATATTTTAACTATTCGGATATTTGTTTAATTATATTAAATATACCATGGTCAAACCATATGATATAGAGGGTCAACCCAGTTTTAACCAGACCAATCATTCCACTGGTTAGTTACCCAGTCAGGTTCTTTGAGAATTGAGGCCTTACGGTGAACATGGGCTTGTAGTTTAACACTGAGATTCAGAACAGCCCGGGCCCAGCCTGGCACAATGTTAGATTTACTGTCGACCCACGGTCCTAGGTCTTGTAGTTGATGCTTAATGAAGGCAACCCAGCTCAGGTAATCTTCACCCCTTGCTTTAACTTTTACACTAGCTGCCTGTGGTTCGCATGTAGCTGTTGAGTGACTTCCATGTTTGGGAGGAAGTGAGCTGGGAGGGGTGTTGTATATTCTGAAACTGTGGACCTGGGACTTGGCCTATGGTAGGCACATGAATGTATCAACAAGCCCAAGCCCAAATTAACCAACTCATCCTGGACCAACCAAAAGCCAGTTTTGAGCCCGTCTAGGTCCACAAATTCAGTTTTAATAAAGGGTAATGCATCTTGAGAGTGTTTGGTAAATATACTCTCGACATGGGATTTGTAAACCTAGACAATCTTTTATGCTTTTTCCCTCTTCTGATTGGGCCCATAGGAATGATACAACAGAGAACCCTAACGCCATCCATCCGGAGAATGATTGTGTATTGTCTGTGAGCAAGAAGCGTATGGAACATCTATAAAATACATGATGTGTTTTTGAATTTGGTGCTTCTTTTTGGACAACTGTTTTTGTCAATTGAACCTTTGTTTTAAGGTGTTTAATCCAAACACATCATGTGTCAGCCTATATTGTGTTCACGGAGACACACACTTTTTTATCACATAACATTTGTTTTGGATCCTGAAGCCATTCATGATTGCCTCAAGTGAAAAGGTGTCCAATGCCAATTAAGCACAAAGTTTGTGCTGACACATAGTGGAAAATAATGTTTTCTTGCTGGGGATTATAGGATGCAATTCGCTTTTTTTTTTTAATATCACATGTCATTGCAAAATTGGTGCTTGATTGATGCTGGACACCTTTTTGCAGAAGACTATCCCAGTTATAAAGAATCAGTGAGACTGTCCTTTTACGTTAAAGTGGCGTGGTACAGGGACCTGTGCCTCAAAGTTCACATTCTATATATGCAGCAGCCCAACATTTTCTTCCTTTTGTAAAAGAGCCAGGATGTACCTTCGTCCCCACACAAGATGTGGACCCCATGCACTTTTGTGTGGGGTCCACCCCCTGTGAGGGGGCAAACAGTACATTGAACATCTTTTCGGTTTATAAAACAGTATAAAAAAAAAGCCCAAGAAGATTAGGAACACTCCCCTTAACTAATGCTAACCACTGACAAGGGGCCAAAATAAGAAGTGTAAATCACTTTTTGGCACTGATGTGTCCGCTCCCTGTCAAGGAGTAGAGGTTAGCAGTTTTTAGGGGAGCGGACACAAACCAACCTCAGAAAAGCATCTACTACTACACAAGTAAACAAGTGAGGTGGATCTGAAGAGGGACTAAATTGAAACAAAGATTTATTGACACTAAAATGTCATCAACATGCACATATTTTATTCACACACAGTTATACATATGTAGTGAAATATACTAACTTCCCTTCAATTGAAATTCTTTGGTGGTGTAGTAGAGTGCCTTCCAATTCAAATATGGGGTTGGGTGGGTCAAATGGATCAAAATATTGGGATCGGATAGTATCGATCTCGATCTAATCCATGTATGGATCGGCCGTTCCTCCAAATTTGGCTCGGATCGGCCAATCCTGATCTGGATCGATTTGACCTAAACCGTCCAATCCAGAGCCGATCCGGCTTACAGATCCTGATCCGTCGATCCAGGGCTAATTCATTGCTAAACCCAATCCGACACCAGATTCGGGATCCGATCGATCCAAAGCTGGATCGACCACTTCAAATCAACCGGATCAGATCGGGATCGGCTGGGTCCGATCTCGAATCCTATATCAGATCAGGTTTAGCAACAGATCAACCCTAGATCGGCCTAGGTCGGGGGATCGGAATCGACCCTATCCGATCCCGATATTTTAATCTATGGGGTCACTCCTCCCCATGCAAGTCTTAGTTGAATGGTGTGAGGAAGAATCCCAAGACACAAAGAAAAAAGTTGCCACAAGGGACTGCCTCACTGCCAACTCACAAACCACAAACAAAGCAATGGAAGGAATCCTTCTCATGATGTTCCTAGTTCAAATTCCCCTACTTCCGAATTTGTTGCTCGTGGGTTGCCAACTTATCTTTCTCAGGCAGTCCCTTGCGGAGGACGAATGAATGTTGGGCACTTGTATGTGGTGGTTGATTAGTGAAGAATCAATGCTTTGAAACGACACCAGTCCATGTTGAGAATATACGCTGCCATCCATATTGCAACGCTGTGTCTTTCTTGCAGCCTGTTTTAAAGAATGGAGCTTTTATTTTATCTTATTATTATTATTATTATTATTATTATTATTATTTGGGAGGGGGTAAATGTTTAGGCTGTATTTGGCAGCCATTTCTAATTGAATCATTTCATTTGAGTTTTTCAAGGCATATAAAGCAAAAAAAAAAAACAAAAAAAAAGGATCATAATGATTTCATTTAGATTTGTGGTGTGCGGTGATTTGTGCTTGATAACATCAATTATTTCATTTTACAGAAAAACCTATGATGACTTCCTTTCTAATTTTATTAAACAAATCAGTATAAATAAAAATGAACTCATTAAGATCTATCATCTCATGGCTTACATATGCTTTGGCGATTTAAATGAAACAATTACATTACAGGAGGCTGCCAAACAGGCCATTAAAGAGGGAAGCTGGTACCACCTTTTCCTCCCCATAAAGCTATTACCAAATCCAAACTAGTTCAATAATCCCACTGCAGAAGGCGAGATCAATCTCGTCTTTAGTTTGCTCTCAAATTAACAATCTGAATCACCCTAAGCTGACCACTAGGGTAAGTTGCCGTTTTTCTTTTTCTTTTTTCTTGTAACCATGAAAATTGGATGGGTTGACCAAAACCAGCACTCTAAATGGTTCTATAGAAGCTTAAAACCATGATATGCCAAAAAACCACATAACAACAAAATTTACCAGTTTTTTACGAACTTGGCTCTAATAAAATTAACTGTTTTTAATTTATTAGCAAATTAACAAAAAAATAAAAACATGTCTTTCTCATCTTAGTATAGTTTTGCTTTATGATTTGATCATATGTCATTTGTCTATTTTAATTATGTTATTCATCTATAGACTACCCATTAAACATATGTTAATTATTGTAATAATTTTTTACTACTTATTTTTTTAGCTTTGGTATGTATTAATTTCAAGTGCAATTTTTTTAAGCTTTCTAAGGTGCTATGAATTATTTTTTTTTTTTGTATTTTATTACATTTTACTATGAAGTGAATCATGGTTAGGCCACGTAAACTAATGATCGAACCTTATTGAACCTTACCACCCACTTTATCGGTTCAATGGCCGATCCAGTTGTCAAAACTATGCTCATAACCATTAGGAAACAGCTTAGGCTGGCTCACAAATCCAAACACCTACCGCAGTGTTCAAGGGGATGAAATCACCTGCGATGCCCCCTTGTGCGACGCCTTGTGGGGCAAGACATGGTGGGGTGGGACCCATTCACTTTTGGAGGTGATGGGTGGTATCACAGGTGATATCACCCAGTGCTCAGGTGGTTATGGCATCATCCTTACACAGTGAATGTTAGGGTCAAATCCCCTTAGTAGTGTGTGTGGTTGCCTGTTTTCCTGTCTTATACAGATTCTGTTATGTAAGTATGACCATCAAGTGGGCTGCCGGATCAAAAAAATATTTAAAAAAAAAAATCCAAACAGCTTGACTTTGGAATTTTTACTGTACTCGTTGGCCAATATGATAGTTGAACCCCCATAGGAACACCAGTGCAACAAGTGTTAGGTCCATGCATTATCAATGTTCATGCACAAAACAAAGTGTGTGCATGTAGTGATCATGTGTATAGGACTTCATGATGTAAACTATATATTTATGTAGTCCAAGTGTTAGAGTCCGAAAAAACACCAAGAAGATGGATTCAAAGTCGAAATAACCATGCCAAAAGAGACTAAAGCATCATAAAGGAATCTCAAGTCTCAAGTGCAAACTACCTCAAGGAAGCCAACACATCAGTTTCCAAACACAGAAAGGTAAATTAGGTATATGAGACCAAATTGCAGGTGTGTGTGTGCTCATGAAACCTCAAGACCATGGTTGACCCTAGGAATCACTTAGAAAACTTAATTATAGTCTAATTGAAATGCACAAAGAGCCTAATGTTTAAAAGAATGAAAATGACTCACTAGGGAAGAAGTGTCTATGCTGACTAGTGATGTTTAGGTCAGTAAATTTTGAGGTAACTTCTAAGGAATCCCTAAATCAGCTCAGTAGGAATTATACTACAATTCATATATGTATGAAAATATCTAGAAGTTTATTTTCTAACAACAAAAAAGGCGAAGGATTACAAGTTTTTTAGAGAAAGTTACGACCATTTTATTGAAAGGTGTCTATGCCGAAAACCTGGGAGCTCGGTGGCTCGAGGGTAATGGCGGTCGACTGAGAAGGGTACTTAGGTCGATCGAAGTTCAGGGTGGTCGACCCAGAAGGGGTAATTGAGTCAACCGAGGTTAGGTGTGATCGATCGAGGTCCCAACGATCAGAATTCTAAACGTTGTTTTATGACTGTTAGGGACTTTGAAAAACCATGGGTTGCCAATAAAACCTTAGACATGTCCCAAATGATCCAAGAACTCTCTCACTACTCCTCTATGTCAAAATAATCATTTTATTCATGAAAATCATTTAAAAACCTTATTTACATGAGGTGTTCTTGAGCTATATAGAAAAATCATCAAAGAGGAGAGCAACCAAGTCTTGGGAACAAAAGATTGGATCAATCATTATCTAAGACTTGAAGAATAGCCCTTGAATCTATCAAGGTGCATCAACGAGTAAGAGTCTAATTGGAAAATCTCAAGAAGAACTCTCTACACCGATATGAAGACCTTAGTGACATTTGCCTAATGAGTGGCTGAGCACCACTACCATTTACTTCATTTCCATCACTTGAGTACGTTCGTCGGAGACACCAGACGTGGAAGCTTCTATCGGAGACACTAAAAGCGAGATTGGGAGTCCGCCGGAAACACCGGACTCGTGAGCACTTGTTGAAGACACCAAATGCAAGGTCACCTCTATCACAGACACTAGAGGTGAGGTCTTGTAGATATACTTTGTAATAGTTAATAGTTAACTATTAATAAAATCAACACGCCCCCAAAGTAGTCATTAGAGAGTGGACGTAGGCTGACGTGTCGAATCGCTATACATCTTGTGTTTTTGTGATTACATGTATTTTGTATGATTGTTCTTTAATCTCCATATCATAAACAAGCATAAAGCACCTAAGCCTTAGTTAATTTACAAATTGGTTAATATATCATCTAAGTCTAGTTGAACATCTTGCTAAATATATTGAACTTGTAAATTGGTCTAATTAAGCACACTTGCATATTTAGTTTGCAATTCGTAGCTAATTGATCACCTTAGGATTTATTTCATATTGTCAAACTTAAGTGATCACATTGTGGGGATTTTATAGTGTTGTGGATTGTTTGCACCTTATCACTATTTGTATTTATTTTAATTATCCAAAGTAGCCCAACACACTAAGGTTAATATAAAGGGATTAATCAAGCAACCTTGGGGAACTTATCAACCCTGCTCTCATGGTCTATGATAAGTTCATAGAAAGACAATTACTTAATTAAAAGAATTTCTGCTACACATAAAGATAAATTAAGTAAATTAAAAGAGGGTTAAATAACATTTAAAAAATAACCGAAAAATTGTAGATATCCTATTCACCCCCCCTCTAGGAATTTCAACAAGAACAAGTCTACAGTGTGACTCGTGTTTTAAAGCTCCCGCCCATTTTGAAAATTAATTAATTTTATATGCATGTTCCCTTTTGAAAATAATTTCATATTAATGTATTTTTAACTTATTGGACATGATTTGCTCTCTCCTATTGTGGTCTGCACAAATGTGCCTATAAGTTATCTAGGCTGACCCATGATAAAGGATTCAAATCCTTTGTGCCACCTTAGAGTGAGCCACAGGCACAAAGTGGGTGGGGCCATACACTTTTTGCAGGGCCTCATCCCCTTTGTGTCTGTGGCTCACCCTAAGGTGGCACAAAGGATATAGCTCCCATGATAAAGCTCTTGACTTGATTCATGGTGGATACTCTTTTCACTTTAGTAAATAATTTTCACCCCCTTGCAAGAAGTTAATCCACTAATCATTGGGTCATCTCTAAAATGAAAAGTGAAACTGTAGCATAAGCCAGCAAAATTATAACACGTGGCCACAATTAAATTGTCTATAAAATCGTTACATGTAGCTACAATCAAGTGAGCAGATTATTAAAACCAGTTTTACACCAATATGCACTTTTTCAATTTGGACCATAATTGCTTTATGAAAAAGATTGTGCAACCTAACAGAGGATTTTTTTTTGCACTACACATAAGTATATTTTGTTATTGTGGAATTTAAATTATTATTTAACATGTAATGCCCTAAAATTTCATCACTAGATAAGACTTTGGAATGTTAATCTCTTTACACTTTTCTTATTTTTTTTCCCTTGCTCAAGACTCTTTACAACAAAATATTATAAAAGGGTTCTTAATTTTTTTTTTTTAAGTTTATACACTTAACTTATTCATTGTATTTCATACTTATAATTAAAACCAACTTCAAATCTAAACAATTACCATGTGTAACAGAATCTAACTTTTAAATCATTAACATCATAGTTAAAGGAAAACTAACCTTTTAAAATAAAATACTTTTAATTAACTTCTCATAATCAAACTGAAGTTAAACTTTCAAATCTCATAAACATATCATTCCTCAATATGGGTCTATAAACATAAATTGAAATAAAAGATATGAACATATGAACTAAATAAAAAACAAAAGTAAATATTCTAATTCATCTTCTCTCTGTATTATGTCATGTCTCATAGTGCTCCATAAGTTCACCTGCTAACAATATATATATATATATATAGATGCTCGCAGCTAATAATATAAAGACTACAATAGAATACGAATCAAGACTTAGTACGAATATTTTCAAAATAAACTTTATTTACTTTACTGAAAACATAACTGAACTGAGATTTTTATAACATGTTAAAAACTCTTTATGTAAATTCACATTTTCTTATACAATAACTTTTACAATCAAAATTTATCTTATTTATATTAATTATTATCTTATGCTCTTACTTATACAAACAGAAACTTTAAACTTATACTTATCACATAATTTATCATTCATATAACAACTAACCTATGAAACTTCAATTGTTCAAACACTTCTTTCATCTATATTCCTCTTAGGATCTACAAACTACAAATTTTCACTTACTCTTAATCATCTAAGGATCTCTTAATACAATTATCTAATTCACTCATCTACAATCTCCTACGTACTTCTTAAAACATATATTTCTACATTTTAAAGACTTTCAACACATAGTGATTATCTCACATACAAAACCTGTGAGTAGGTCTCTGTCTTAGATACAAAACCTCTGATGAGGTTTCTGAATGGTTCTCACATACAAAACCTGTGAAAAGGTCTCTGTCTCATATACAAAACCTGTGAGTAGGTCTTTGTCTTAGATATAAAACCTCTAATGAGGTCTCTAAATGGTTCTCACATATAAAACCTGTGAATAGGTCTTTGTCTCTGATACAAAACCTCTAAAGGGGTCTCTGAATGGTTCTCACATACAAAGCCTGTTAGTAGATCTCTGTCTCATATACAAAAACTTCTGAAAGGGTCTCTATCTCAAATACAAAACCTTTAAGGGGGTCTCTGAATGTATTACCATTATGGTGTCCATCTCTAACTACTACTCTCTCTAAAATACATAATCCACAAGGTATCTCTAAAATAATAAATCACAATGAGTTTCTTAATCAGTAATTTATTCAAATATAACATTTAAGGTCTCTAAATTATTCATAGCTCTTATGATTTACCTTACTTTTCTCTCATCTTCAAATACAAATCACACTAATTCTTATGAACTGTACTTTTTATCAAAGTTTACTTCTTAATACAAAACAATTACATGTTTTTATTATATTCATAACAATAATCTCATACACTATTATAAATCAAAATTTAATATATTATCATTTATGATATCATTCTATAGAAGGCTTCAAGCAAAACAATTTATAGCTAGGTATGACATAGTTCATAATTTAACATTATATGCATGTATACATGATCTTTTCTAAACTTAATTTTTCTCAAAAATAATTTTCTATTTTTCAAAACTTATAGTCTAATATAACTCTTATAAAATCATGGTTGGTTTATCTTACAAAAATAGATGATTGTTTGACTCAATATAAGCACAAACTAAGAATAATGTTTCTTTAAAATTATATTTAATCATAAACAATGCTTATACTTTTATAGAATCACATAAGCCTTTTAATCATTAACCACAACGTTAGAAAATATTAACGCTTTTATTCTAAACATGGTCAAAATAAGTTAAACAATTTACAATCATTTCTTAAATAATAAAACATACGCAAATATGAAGAGTTCTTGAGAAAAACTTTGCAATGAGTATAACTTATATACTTTTTAATCAAGACATAGAGATTTTCTTAAAAATTCATTGCTTAAAACATGGAGAATCAATTTTCAAAACTTGAACAAAACTCTAAGAACCTAAACAAATAATAAAAACATATAATTTTTATGTAATTACTTGTTTCATTTACAAAATTTTTTAAAATTTTCATATTTTATAAGAAAATAAGGCTTAGAACATGAAGGATCCTTTAAAATTTTTAAACAAAGCTCAAAGATTTTAAACAAAGAATAAAACGTGTAAATTTTATGTGATTACTTGTTTCTTATTGCTGAAAATTGGATTCTAAAGCTTTTTGTGTTCTTCAATCTTTTTATTTTCAAAAACCTAGTTTTTCTCTTTATTTTCTCTTAAAATTATACAAAAATTACAGTTATACATAATTTTTCGTTTTGATGATGTCATCCCGCCCGAATTTTTCCATTATAGATACCCGATGAGAAAATGATCACAACTTTCTCTAAAAAACTCGGATTTACTCACCCTTTTTTTGTGTTGGAAAGTAGACTTCAAGATCTTTCCAAATCTATAAGGGTTACCCTCTAATTTGATCTACATTTTTATTATTGTATTTTTAAAGTTACCTCAAAATCTACTAATTCATATTATACCAGACAACATAGATATTTTTTAAAAAATTATTATAACTTCTTATAGGAAACTTCAATTCACTTACCGTTTGTTGTATTAAAAATTAGATTCATAGATCTTTCCAAGCATATATTATTTATAGGGTGATTCCTATGAGATTGATACATATTGACTTACGAAGTTGTGCTATCCGTTTGGGACAGTTTCAGAAATTGTCATATCCTTGTCCTTTTTTTCTTCCTTACTTAGTAAATTGTCTTTAACTTTTTCATTTGATATTTGTTTTATTCGCCGTTTATTATGTAAGACTGTAGACTTTCATGTATATCTAAAGGTATAAATTTCACTCTCAAATTATTTATACATTTTCATTGATGTCTTTCTAAATCTGTACCAATGATTAGATCAACATATATGCATTTTATTGGTCTTAGGTATGTACATAACTTATGTGATATGTGTTAGCATTTTAAGTGTGATATGTGTACAGTAATATGTGCGGAGTGTTACATAACAAAAAAAATGACTGTCTAAAATTAAACATAGGAGAAATGAAGGTTGCTGCTGATTGGCCAATATATTTGGTGTGCGGCTTAACAAATGCCTAAGGTCTGCCCATATGCAGGGGTAGACACGTGGCATTGAAAAATGAAAATTACTCCCAAATAAAATGAGTAAATCACTTTTTATACACCATGTGTCTGTCCCTGCATAATGGCGGACCTTAAGTCTTTATTAAGGGGATGCACTAAATCCGTGCCAACTTATTGGACTTTCTGATCATAAATTAATATCAAAATTGAAAATGATCCATGATTGCAATAGATGGTAGCACCTAGCCCATATTAAAACCAAGACAAGGGAAATTTCAATCTTTTTCCTTATGTAAGCTTGCTCAAGATGTAAAAATATGGCAAAAAAGATGAGTACATTTACACATGATTCTCTGCAACTCTAAAATGGACATTTTGTTGTGTGAATAAATTTGCATTTTAAGATGGATAGACACATGCACATGGGTCAGGCATAAATTTGCATTAATGTCCATGGCACGCCTGACGAATTAAAACCAATTCCAGTAACATTTTCTTAAGCTCACTTTATATCTGGAAATTCTCTTAGAACATCCCCTAACTATGAATAATATTTAGCAAAAACAAAAACAAAAGGATTAAATATTTTTCTTCATTGAAGCTTGAACCATGAGAAATGCTAGCCCATTCTCTCAGAAGACTGATTCCCATGTAGTGTTACCAACAAAAAATAAACCAATAAGTTGCTAGTAATGCGTTGAATAAAAAAGGGGCTCTCCTGCCTCTCCATCAATTGGACCGAGCTCAAATAACAAATTGAAGAATTGGGTATGTTGTCCCTTTCTATATCAGTAATCAGGATGGGTCAAAGCTATGAAATCACAAGAAAATCCGTGGTTTCAACTATTTTTCCAAGTAAAACATGCAATTTTCAAGTGGGGACATTTCACGAACAGGTTGTGGGGCTAGAAACTTCACTATCAAAGCTCAAAGGATTAGATCTTTACCAAAACACCCTGATATTTTTAGTCCCCCTAATGGATTAATTCCCATACCATTTACATGTTCCACGTATGTGTTTTCAATTTAGACCAATAGAATCAATCAGTGGGCCTATTTGATTGGATGATGGTCTAAATCAAAGGCATGGCTCGATACATTTGCTCAACCCGATGCTGCCGTTAACTGCGGAGCTGTTCTTGTATTTGCTTTACCCGCCACTGACCCCAAAAAAAAATTGAAGATTTTTGAAATTCAATTTAGAAAGACAGGTAGATAAGAAAGAATATGTCCTTTTTGGATAAATTCAAGCTGATTGGAGGATTAAATAAGACGCCTAACCCCCTTCCCTCCTAATAAATCTCCTTCCATTTCTTAGTGGACCTTCTCTTTTTTCCTTTCTTTTTAAAGAAAAGAAAATTAAAGATGCAGAGCGAGCGCTGCATCGACCTCGGCCTTTCCGGAGTGCTTCACTTTGATTCGCATTTCTTGAGATTAAAAATCAAAGCCCACAGTGACGCCTCGCTGGTCTTTTAGTTAGCCTGTTACACCCTCGCCACCGCTCTCCACCGATCCCTTAACTGGGTCCCAACTCCCAAGTATTCTGCTCTGCCAACCCCTCATCAAACCGGGCCCCGCCTCTCCCGTTCCCCTCGTCGTACCCTTCTTGCAGACTTCCATTGAATTATTGAGAGAGAGAGAGAGTACGACGCCATTATTGTTTTGGTCTTACTCTATATCTCGAGTGTTCAAGGCTTTAAGCCTCCCCACTTCTCAGGTCTCTCTCTGTCTGACGAGCTCTCTCGTGATCGGTTAGTGATGAAAAACAGCAGTTCTAAGTTAATCCTCCTCCACCCCTCCATACAGAAACAAGGCGGGTCTCCCCATTTATGGCTTCTCGCCTTCGTCTCGTTCTTGACCTTTGCTTTCCTTCTTACCCTCATTAGCACCAGGGAATTGATCAGCACCACCACTGGAACTTCCTCTTCCGGCAGGGGTGGTCAATCTCAGTTGCCGGCGAGCGTGGTAGATGCCCTGCTCCACTATACTTCCAATTCTAACGCCACCGGTCGGATGACAGCCATGGAGCTCAAATCCATCACCGACGTCCTCCGCCGCTGCCCCTCTCCCTGCAATTTCCTCGTATTCGGCCTCACGCACGAGACGCTTTTGTGGAAAGCCCTCAATCAGCAAGGGCGGACGGTGTTCATCGACGAGAGCGAGTATTTCATCGCGAAATTCGAAGAGAAACACCCTGACATGGAAGCGTACGACGTTCAGTTCACAACCAAGGTGAGTCAAATGAAGGAACTCATCGCGTCAGCAAGGGAGCAAATCCATAAAGAATGCCGGCCGGTACAGAATCTGCTGTTCTCGGACTGCAAGCTCGGCATCAATGACCTCCCCAATCATATCTACGAGGTGGATTGGGATGTTATCTTGGTGGATGGACCCCGGGGTTATTACCCATCGGCGCCCGGTCGAATGTCGGCGATCTTCACCGCCGGTGTGCTGGCGAGGAGCAAGAAGGGTGGGAACGCGAAGACCCATGTGTTCGTTCATGACTTCAGTAGGGAGGTGGAGAGAGTGAGTAGTGATGAGTTCTTGTGCAGGGAGAACCTGGTTAATTCGGAGGATTTACTATTCCATTTCGTTCTAGAAAGAATGGACCCTAAGTCCTTCGACTTCTGTCGTAACCGCACATCGTCGTCATCATCAGTGTGAGCCCATTGATGATTGCTGTTGCAGAAGTTCTTGTTAATATTTTTATTAATTTAGATGTGTTTTGGCTTGTATTGTAGCTTCATAGGGTTTTTAAGAAGTTTCGGCATTGTTTGCTATACTGTGACCACATAAAGGGAATGAACGGTGAGGATTCTAAATTGGGTGTCGGTGGCAAGAGAAAGATTGTTAAGAAATGCTCTTCTAGTTTTGTGATACATGTTCTTGCTTCCAAACACATCCTTGTACTAGGTGTTTCCTATCCTCACACATGTCCCCTCCTCCCAAAATTATCCCAAAGTTAAACAAATAAAGGAAAGTGAATAGAAAAATCTATCTTTTTTTATCAAATAGGAAATCATCAGTTTGTTTTATAAATAGACTTTGAGGGAATATGTTCTGTAAAAGGGTATATAAATAAGGGATACATTTAGAATTCCCTCGTATTTTTTCCTAGTTAGAACCGGACGTTAATCTGGAAATGGTCACAAGAATAATAAACTACTGGTTGGCCGGGGTGGTTGAAAGGGAGTCTTAAGTTATGGGTTGATATCTTATGCAGTGTGATTATTTATGTCAGACTTGAAACCACCGTTCAATGGACACCATGTAATGTCAGATATTGACACACTCTTTGGTATCACAGGGCACCCCATCCATTGGTACCTGACACCACAGGGCACCCCATCCATGTAGTGTCAGGTACTTGACACCACATGGTATCCCATCCATGTAGTGTCAAGTATTGACACCCTTCTTGTTATTACCTGACACCATATAGCACCCCATAAATGGTGGTTTCAGGTCAGTACACTTGACATTACATGGCATCCCATGAATGCTGGTTCTGGACCTGGCGTAAATATTCATGCTGGTTGTAGAGCATATCGTCTCTTAGGTTATTGGGTCAAGATTTATTGGATAATGTTACCTAGAAAATCTGCAGAGTAATCAATCTTAGAACGCAACCTATAGACTCTAGGATAATCAGCTTTAAAATTGTCCTTAGGTATTAATGAAACAAACTAATATTTATTTTGATTTAATAAAATAGAAAACCGATTTTCTCTACTACCAAATCAAATAAGTCTCTTAAAAAGGCATTTATGGTGTCCTTAAAACAGTAATCATGTGGTTTTGATGCTGCCAATCTCATTTCCTTGTTAAGTTTTTTCTCTCCTTTTCTGTAAAAAATAAAATAAAATAACAGAAGAGAAAGAAAACCATAGGAATTAAGTCAAAAGCTCTTCAGCCTCTGCAAGCACTTTCATTCCAAGACAAATATCTTCTAAAATGAAGACCATGAGTCCAACCATTCAAATAAAAGACAAGTAGACATTTATGCCGAATACATAAAAGAGTTGATGAGAGAGCTATCCTACAATTTGAACAAACCTACAATAGCTAAAACAAGAAGACTGCAACTTAATGCTCACAAGAAAACCATAGGACCAAGTGATAGCCGGGCTCCTCTATGTACCTTGGATCCATAGTAACAATTCTTTAAGAAACAATTTATCATGGCCAAGACATAAATAGTATAAATCATAAAGAAAAGGGGAGTAAATGTCCTATCCAGAATTTGGTGTCTAGGACACTAGGAGATGTCATATGAAATAAAATTGGCAGAAAATTGAATTTCATCTCACCCCTGCCCATTTTATTCTATTGAAATAAATGTTTTGTTCAGGATTTGTTGTCCAGGACAACAAGGGACGACATATGGAATAAAATGGGTGGAGTTAGTTGACATTCTCACCCATTTTCTTCCATATGACATTCCCTTGGGTCATGAACATGAAATCCTTGACAGGACATTTGATCGCTTATTTCATTTGGAAGAAAAGCTAAACAACCCACAAAGCAACTAAGAAGATCAACACTACATCCACAAAAATTCAAACACCTTTCTTGATTTCATCAAGGTACTTAATGCTCATGGGTTCTTTAGTGCTCAAATGGAAAATTTTCGTAACCAAATCAAATATCAATTGTGGGCTTGAGAATTGGTTTCCCATCAAGAGAAGAGTGGGTGAATTAAAGCAGAATGAGTACACTTATGATTCTCTTTTTTCTTCTCTTTTTAATTTTTTAATTGATTTGATTTCCCAGAAGAGAGAAAATATATAACAAGAAGATGATGAGAATGGCAACATTAAAACCATATGAAAGCTTACAAATTTGGAGGAGACAGTAAATGCCTTTTTAACAAGTATACTTATTTCTTTGGAGAGAAAATTTGTGATAAAATTGTTTAACTTCTATGTTAGTATATTAAAAAATAATTAATTTATTTCATTATTACCTAACGACAGTTTGGCATTAGTTATCCTAGTAGTCAAAGAGTTTCGAGCTGGCGTGCTGCGATTGATCACCTTGCCTAACAGATCCGGACTCTAACTTATCTCCTTTGGTCTAAAACCTTATCTAAAATAAAGGGTAAAAATAGATCTCTTGTAACCATGTGGAAAGATGGTAACAGGACTAAGCCTTTCACAGGGAAAAATATCTGTAAACACATGGATCCATTTTGGCACCGCTTTTATTTCCATATGTCGAAAGTTGTGTATCAATAGGCCAGAGAGATGGTTACGTGTCTCTCTATATTAAATGTTTTGGTGTTGAATCCTCCAACCAGCATCTCACAAGTGACTATGTTGACGTCTGTATCTCTCGCCTGTGGTGCATGTCTCACTCTAGGATGTGACATTCCATGGGCCGAGTGGTCCTATGTTAAAAAGCTCTGTTAACTGTTATATTATCAAACAATACCTCTAATTTTTAAATCATGAAAACTCTCTCTCTCTCTCTCTCTCTCTCTCTCTC